>JAKKZJ010000019.1:16485727-16503227 GCA_033441845.1 Pangasius mekongensis
GAGATGAAAAGAGTGATATGGAGAGAGAGAGAGGGAGAGAAAGAGATGAAAAGAGTGATATGGAGAGAGAGAGAGGGAGAGAAAGAGATGAAAAGAGTGATATGGAGAGAGAGAGAGGGAGAGAAAGAGATGAAAAGAGTGATATGGAGAGAGAGAGAGGGAGAGAAAGAGATGAAAAGAGTGATATGGAGAGAGAGAGAGGGAGAGAAAGAGATGAAAAGAGTGATATGGAGAGAGAGAGAGGGAGAGAAAGAGATGAAAAGAGTGATATGGAGAGAGAGAGAGGGGACGACTGGTTATCTTTGGTTGCTATAGCGTCAGTAAACTGCTGAACCGTGCGACGTGTCGTTCATTAATAAATAAAACACTGTAATTTTTCAAAAATCATTTGTGCGGCATCACGACCCCCCGCCGTGGATTTCTTTCTTGTAAGCGCACGCGGTCTGTCATGTGTTACACGCTCCTAAATGACTGTATGGCTGATGTGTGTGTGTGTGTGTGTGTGTGTGTGTCTCAGTTCGAGCACTGGAGAAGGTGAAGGGGAACACACAGCTGCAGGGCGGCTACTCCTCCTCAGACAGCAGCCTGTACACGAACCCTAAAGGCAGCGCCGTGTCGGCCTTCGACGGCGGCTCCGACTCCAGCTCCGAGTCAGAACCCGAGGAGACGTCCACGAGGAAGAAGGTCCGCCAGGAGGCCAGCTAAGAGCAGCGGCTCCTCCCCCTCGTCCAGCTTCTCCTCCGCCGCTCCCTCTCGCTCAGTGCGCACCAGTCAGAGACTCCACAACTTCCTCTTCCGTGTCTTTACAGCCTTCCCGGATGCCGGCCCACACCCAGAACCGGTCCCAGAACCAGAACCAGAACCAGACCCAGGGAGCTAGGAGAGAAGGACTCGTAGCACGATTCTCTCTCTCTCTCTCTCTCTCTCTCTCTCTCTCTCTCCTCCATCCTCCCTCCGGCTCAGCAGTAACAAGCAGCATCTCAAACCTACAACGAGGCAGCTCCGTGATGTACGGACTTGGCGCTTCTTTTCCGCACGTTCATCTGTACAACGTGGCGAAGGAAGCGTACAGCTCCAGGCACTGCTCAATGTCTCCTTTGTGTTCTCTTTTTGTTGTATATGTTTTTAAAAAAAATTATTAATAATAATAATAATAATAATAATAATCTGAGTACTTACCCTTAATGTGACTGTTCCAAAGGAGCGGAATCATCTTTCTAAACATTTGTACTTTTCCACAAAAGAACGCGAAAGAACGCACGTGAAAGCTTAGGTTATCCCGAACGCAGACCAATCGAATCTGATCGAATCTATTGACAAATTTGGTTTTAAAAAAAAAAAAAGAAAAAACAACAAAAAAAAAAACTGTTCTTAGAGTTGTTGTTTCAGCGTGAATTAGTGAGTGAGTTCAGATAGCTGAAAGTTTTTTTATATAAAGGAATACTTTAATTTATATTCTCCCCTATATACATATATACACACACACACACACACACAACACACACACACACACACAACACACACACAACACACAGGGTTTTGTAGGTTTGATGCAATTTTGAGGAAATTAATTTAATAAAATGTTTTGGGGTTTTTTCTTTCACCACAGTTTAGAAAAATGTTAAGAGGTCCACCTCTTCAGGGAAAACAAAATGTACATGCTGATTGATTTATAACTCTTATCCACTCCTTTTAAAATGTTGTGTGTTTATGAGTTTTGTGTAAGTATATATATATATTTTATCCATTTTGCTTCTTCATAGCACATACTTAAATCGCTCTTTGATTCCATTCCACGAAAAAAAAAAAAAAACACCGGTATGTCGTACATACCGCCAATAAATCGTCTTGCATATTGAGGCCTACCTTTAACTACGAGACTATAAATAAATAAACAAACTATTTTATCCTTTTTTTTTTTCTTTCCTCTGATTCGTCTGTTCATTTCATGTTTTATTTGTGATTATTTATACGCGTGTAGTAGACACACCCCGCGTTCACACTCGCGAGGGTCCTAGTGTTGGGTGATACGTCGAAAAAAAAAAAAGATCATATCACAGTATTTCTAGACATTTCTGCAATACGTGACGTCTCACAATATATAGATTCACGAACAACGCTGCCAACAAATTGCACTTAAAGATCCACCTTTAAAAATGTGGATTTAATGCTTTTATTTATTGCCTACAAAAGTCAACACAAAAGGAGAAAGATTTGTCTGTTTTAAAAAAAAAAAAAAAAAACATTATTTGACAATGTTACTGATTCAAATGGTATCAAATCAGCTGCTTGTTATTTGTAAAAAATATATAAATAGGTGTCACAATATCTCAGAAAAGTATTCTGTGACAAATTATCACACTAGTGATGATATTTAATCTACTTTTAGCTGCTGAAAGTGTGAACACTGGTTGTTTGATTTGTGCTTCATGCTACGTTCTAGCATCGTTCTCTGATTAGTTTAGCAAAACAAGCTAACCACTAGCTACGTACGCTCAGCAGAGGCAGCAGCGATCTCCGCCACTTCCTTCTGAACTGTTTAACGAGAGATGACGGGGTGAAGCCACGCTTATACGTTACGCTTACGGGGTTTTTTTTTTTTGCGGAACTAAAAGTTGTGAGCGGGGAACTGAAAGAACGTCACGTGACGGCGCTGAAATTGCAGCTCTGGTATCGGCCGCGTATGAAGAAAATGATCGCGTGTCACTTCGTCCCCTGCTCAAGCGAACGTAGGGCAACGTTTTGTTTTTTTTTTCCCCACCACTTGTAAATTACGTAACCACATTAAATACAAACTAACAGGCCAAAGTGAAACTGCTGAAGCTTTTATTTCCACAGCACCATAGAGGCAACATTACCTTAAAACATGTTTTTTTAAAAAAAAAAAAAAAGCCACTGAGTGCATTTTCAATCCTCAGGAACAGCAAAAAGCTGTCAGCTCCTCACCACAGCACTGAGGGACAGAGTTTTAGTAAGACTGCTGCTTTTTTTTTTTTTTCTTCCCCCAGCATGGATTTTAATTACAGTGATTTACACAACAGCTTCCTGTTTACAGCCCAGATAACAAGAAGAAGAAGTACAACAACAACAACAACGTCATATCTCTGAGGAAAAAAAAAAAAAAACCCAAAACGCCTACAGGTGATCGCGTGCGCTCGCTGAAGCTCCTCCTCTCTGCGCCGGTGCAGGCAGCGTGTGGAAATAGCGGATGGCGCGGGCCACTTTGTCAGGGCAGACGTTGTACACGGGGTGAGTCGGTGCCTAGATGCGGGCGAGAGAGGACATAAAAGGAACGGCGATGAGAACGTCTCTAACGTAACACGATCAGCCAAGTTCAGTCCGCGTCTTTAGTTTTGCACTCGAGCTAATGAGCAAGTCTCTGCCTCAAGATGCTTCCAAAATGTATTCTTCCAACACGGCACGTTTGTTTCGTTACGTCACAGAGTTGTACTGTACTTACGAACGTGAGAAAACCGTTTTGAGAAAAATTTGACATTTTGTTCTATTCCTTCTTCACTGTTTCTACCTGAAAATCATGCCGCTTTGGTAAAAAATCTATTTGTTTCTTTGGGTTTTTTTTGTTGTTGTTGTCATTTTTGGTTGTTTTCCAAAATTTTTATTTTCCCCAAACCTCCATACATTTAAATTTTAAATTGTATTATATTATTCATTGATTAATTAGTCAATTATATTACTATCTTTATCAATTTCAGCGTCATGTACAAAATGGCCGCTCATTACGGCTCATTACAGTCCAGCTCTAGCGCAAAAACTGAAGAAGCAAACGCTGTACGCTGAAACAGTCTTGGCTGGACGAGTGTTCGTTAAGTGACTCGTCTCTTTTTCTAAATATCGTTATTCTCAAAACGGACTAAAATACAGAAACGTATTGTAGGATTCTTTATAATAAATGGCATCATAAACTACTACTGTTATTAGCAAAATGCACTAATTAACACTCACATTCAAGACAGCGATAACGTTCAGGTCCACTGAAGTGTAGTTTTGACTTAATAAGCTGATTAGTGACATTGTTTCGATAAGATAAGAAAAGAAAAGAAAAGAAGACTATTGTCATTGTGCTGCTGTGCAAAACAACGAGATTCCCCGAGTTCTTCAGACAACATAAAGCAACAATATAAAACACAGACATGGACGTATAAAATAGTAAATGAAACGATTGTAAATTAAAACAAAGTGGTGCAGTAAGACAATAAGACAGGATGTGCAATTGCGCGCGCGCGCGTGTGTGTGTGTGTGTGTGTGTGTGTGTGGAGGAAGTGCAATCAGGCAGTGTTCAGCTCTTTAGCAGCTCTGGGTGTACGCGCGTGTATTGAGCCTCTCACCAGTCTGTTCTCGTCTCTGCCGAGGACCAGCTCGAGGTGGAGATCTTTGTTCCCGAAGTGCTGTGCTATCGAGAGACCGCTCAGACAGTAGCAGGTGTGATAAAAATCCCGGGACCTCAAAACAAAATGCATCAGGTGTGAAATATCAAAATCATCATCATCATCATCATCATCTTCATCACTGAAAACACTGAAGAAATGCAACTCTAAGAGAAATGGATTAGCAGTAGTTCCTGTTTATTCATTCGAGCTGCACAAGTCTTTAAAACGTTTAACCTCCTCAGTTAATTAATCAATCAATTCTACAACAGCACGTCCTCGAATTGCTTTATTCCTCTTATACCACAACAATTTGCCAACAGCTAGATTTTTTTTTTTTATCTACCAAACAACGTCGCGTTGTACTTTTTATCCACTTATAGCTGTGGAGCGTCTCTCGCTTACGTTATCGCAACTATAAACAGTCGTTCCCTCGCCAGCTTCTCTTTATTCTCTCCAGAAGTTTATTAAAAAAAAAAAACGCAGCTTGTCATGTTAACAGAGAAACCGCAAAGTGTAAAAACCGTCCTGAAGACCTTACGGTGTTACAAAGCACTGACACTGGAGACTCCTTCCATAAACTCTTAATAAACGTCTCCTGGCAGAAAACTTTTTTTTAAACGATTTTTAACTGTTACTATAGAAACGATAACGTGTTCGAACGAGTGCGCTAATATAAACCCGTGATTTGCAGCTGCACTGCTGTCAGAGCTGCTGTTATAGAGAATTAATCAACACCTTCTGACCAATCAGGATCCAGAATTCAGCAGTGTGATGATGATGATGATGATGATGATGAAGCCTTTTAGTTAATGCTTAACACTCAAGACTGTGTATCTATTGTAGACATCAGATCTATAAAACAGGTGAGACTCACCTTTCAAGAGCTGTATAACATGGCTCTGTGTGTGTGTGTGTGTGTGTGTGTGTGTGTGTGTGTGTGTGTGTGTGTGTGTGTGAGATGAGAGCTGTACTCACTTGCCCGGTTTGTCCAGCAGGCCTCCTCCAGGGTTCTGGCAGCAGAGCAGGATGTATTCCTGTAGCGCTTGCTGCTCGAACATCCAACTGCTCGCGCTCAGCGTCTCGTCTCCTACAAACAGCAGCAGGGCATGGTTACGCTCACACAGGTACCTACTCACCATCATAACTCCAAACACACACACACACACACACACAGAGCCATGTCATACAGAGCTCTTACACCATTTATACACTCCTCTCTGATGACGTCACCAGTTATTCACTGGTCATTTACGCATAAATGTTCTCAAAGTCTCGGGTAAGCAAATTTACCAAAAAAAAACACAAATCCAAAGTATCATTTGTGCAAAGAATCAGCATCTAAGAGAAGTTTAAACATTTAAACATTATATTTTTGAGTCCGACCTGCTAGCGCAAGGCTGATTTAATCCTGATTCGTTCCGAGAGTCCCTTCGTTATTCCTGATTTGAATCCGAATCCAAAATTTTTTTTTGTCGCAAATGGGGAAAACAGACGGACTGGGTACAAGACGAACTAAACTACAACCATCTAAAATGTTAAAAAGAACAAAACAGCCTGGATTAAGAAATGCTCAGTTAAAAATAAATGAAATTATCCTCCCCACTTAAGAGCTTTAATTCACGTTTATTCCCCTGAAAAGATTTAATCACGGGACATATTTCACGTTGAAGAGATTCTGTGATCATCAGCCGAGCTAGATTTTGCATCGATATCCGATGCATTGGTAGTGGAATAAAAACAGACAAATCAGCTTGAGGTTGGAGAAAATACAGTCCTACCCAGAAGTATTGGCACCCTTGGTATAATTTACACACAAAAAAAAGGTACATGCCTCAGTTAAGTGTTTTTTTCCTTAGGAAATTTTAGGAGTGCCAATAATTCTGATAATTCTGTTTTTCATCTGAGATGTGTGTGATCTCTCAAGAACAAGTTTGTAGGATTTATACAGAGCGATCCAGATAGTGTCAAGGTCACAGCAAGGTCAAGTGTGTGAAAGGCCCAGACTTCCTGTCAACTCCGTTGGCCTCGAGTTCTACACGTTTAACTTTTTGTTTTTTTAAAACCCATCTTTACCAAGGGTGCCAATAATTCTAGAGTGGCACGTATAAGTGTATATATTGCACCCAAGGACTTTAAAAAGTCGAATGTTGTGTGCGAGTGGCACCGCAGGAGCAGCTCCATGAGGCGGAGATCATACAGAAGGGTCTTACCGTCCTTCAAGAGCGCTCTGTGGAGCAGAGGGAGCAGGCCGGCCTGCCAGAACGAGTAACAGCCGTCCACCAGTTTATTGCAGCGGCCCTGAAAGCCGCCTTCGTAACGCATCTGCCTGCTGGTGACCCAGCGCTGGAGAGTGCGCGCACACACACACACACACACACACACACACACACACACACACACACACACACACACACAGGAGAGAACGCCTGTCACGTCTGTACATACTGTTCGTTTTGTCATTTAACAAAGACCATCGATATGGTGATGTCGATATTTTCCTCTAAGGAGTCATTTATTTAGCATTTATGGAAGGAGTCTCCACTACCGAGACTCTGTGGTTTCTCTGGACCATGACGAGCTGTCTTATTAACTTCAAGGAACGGATTAAAAAAAAAAAAAAAAAGTGATGTGTGTTCATCCAAGAATAGCTCTTTAAAGACTCGAGGCTGTTTTAGTCATGATCCCTAAAAGCGTTCCCTAAACGCTGTGTAACGGAGAGATCGACACTTCCTGTAGGCTGTGGTTGTTAAGCCAGTAGCTGATATCAGAGCCCTCTCTCGTCCATCCTTCCTGAAGTGCTGTAAACGGCGTGAGCCGTGACATGGACTGGCTTTGCGCCCAGGAACTCGTCAGTCCGTGTTATTCTGAGTTATTCTTATTATATCGGTCCGGTCGGTGACTTGCATGCTCATCTTCACTACGAGGTCTTCAAGAGCTCTCCTTTCAGTTACTGATATGTTTGAATGGTGAGTGAGTTATAGAGAGACAACAAGGCATCATGGGTAATAGTGAGGGGGGGGGGGGTGTGTGTGTGTGTGTGTGCACTCACTAATAAGGCCTTGAGGTCCAGCATGTTTTCCTTTCCCAGGATGACCAGAGCTGCCATGCCACAGAAGGTGTAGCCACCGTGAGCCTCCAGACCGGGCATCCCTCCCAAACCACCTTCCCAGTTCTGACAGCTGAACACACACACACACACACACACACACACACACACACACACACACACACACACACACACACACACACACACACACAGCTTTGTGTGGGTTCAAATCATTCTGGACGTTACTGCACATGCAGCTCAGTCTGAGTCTGATCAGTCAAATCTATGTTTTTTTCTCCATCATTCACTGCTTTCATTTTATGAAATGAGAAAACTGGCTTGAAGAACAATGACATGAAAGGAAACCATGAACATGCGCAGGTCGGGAGAAGAGGATGCCTCATCCTGTCTCCATTATTCATCATAAAATATGTTTGGTGCCTGTGTCTGATTTTGTCTGTTCATGTCTGATGGTTGTGTCCGAGACGTTTTGTTTTGGTGATACGTTTTGTCTGAGTCTGATACGTTTTGTCTGAGTCTGATACGTTTTATTTTAGTGATTTTTTTTCTGAGTTTTTTTTTTCCTGTTAGAGTCTGTTGTTTTGTCTGAGTCAGACTTTGTTTCAGTAATATGTTTCATCAGAGTCTGATACGTGTTGTCTGAGTCTGAGTCTGATTTTTTGTCACAGTCTTTTACCTGTTTTTTCTGTTCGGATGATACATTTTGTCTGAGTCTGATACGCCTTGTTTCAGTAATATGTTTCGTCTGAGTCCGATACGTGTTGTCTGAGTCTGGTACATTTCTTTCTGGTTGAGTGATACATTTTGTCTGACTCTGATACAGACGTTGTTTCATTATATGAGTCTGATGTGAGTCTGATATGTTTTTTTTGGGGATTATTCGTTTTGTCTGAGTCTGATACATTTTTTCCAAGTCTGATATGTTTTGTCTGTTGTTTGTCTGATTAATTTTTGTCTGGTGTTTGAGTCTGAGACATTTTGTCTGTTCATATGTTTTATCTGAGTCTGATAGTTAAAGTTGGATCACATTATACACCTGTGAAAGTCCCAAAAATGAGACACGTTCTTATCGTCAGTTACATTGTAATGTTGGATTGTTGACAATGAAATATTTTTGATCCACATTTCATAAATCTCCTCATATTCACTCTAACACTAACAAGACTCTTTTTTTTTTTTTTCCCCGCTGCCACTTTGTCCCCCATGTTTGTTTTTCTCTCTTTCCCCTCAGCTTGCGTTTCTGTAACTTTTTTTTCTCCACCATTACCAAAAAGACAGCAGTGTATTTTAAAAGCAGCTGAAGAGGTACCTGAGGATCCAGTTGTGTGTTCCCTCAAACAGTTTCGGGGTCATGATATTAGTGAGCGAGGCCACTGACGCCGCACAGTACGCACTCCTGCAGAACAGCAGCATTCATTTACATTCATTTCAGTTCTTAAATGAGGGGAATTAATTCATTAATTCATTATTATTAATCCAGAATCATTCTATCTTTTTTTTTTTTTTTATTCAGCGAATTCATACCAAAAGTGAGATCTGGGAATGTTTTCACGGTTGATTACAGTATGGACGTGATAAAACATCACGATGAAGACCTGCTGTTTGCACTGAATTGTGTTTAATCTGTGTTTGAATCAGGTCCTGGGGAATAAGCAATCGTCATGCCAACATAACCACGAAACCATGGCACTGAAGCTCACCTGACGTCCACCTCCCCACCCACATGCATCACAAAGGAGCCATCTGGCTGTTTCACCGAGAACAGGAAGTCCAGGAGCTTCTCTCTGGTGGGGGAAGGGGAGCGGTGTTACGCCACGGCTATGAGTGAGATCAGCGTTTTGTTTTTTTTTTTTAAAGTGCTGGTGTGGCAGTATGAACCTGTTTATGACGCTGTAGGCCTCCTCCGTGCCCAGGATGCAGAGGGCATTCACGGCGGCGTAGGTGGGTGCCAGGTGAGCGTGCTGCCCCGGTCCTCCTGCGAAACCGCCCGTCGGGCTCTGGCACCGCGCCAGGAACTGGCACACACTGCGAGACAAGCGTTCAAGTGTTATTACACTTCATATCAAACGCAAAGTCTACAACCTTCTAACTATATACGTAAGCGGTTCCTAAACATTTTGGCCAAATGACCAAATATGGACATTATGAATTTTCTGCGACCTCAAGCACTTTTTTAAATTCCATATTTATAATATCTATATATATATATATATATATAAGTTCTGTTATACTTGGACATTTTATTACGTCAATATGTATGTGTAACCTAAGTGACTAAAAACCAAAGGGTTATTCCTTGCTTAGGAATATTATCAGTCTAATGGGAAGTGTTGCGTTGTTATAAAACAATAATCCACACTCAAATCACACAAAGGTTTATATTAGGACAAAAACCTCATTTGGACGACTTTTTAAGGAGACCTGAATAAAGGCATTTTACGTTGTGTTCTATTCATTAAAATTCGCCGCGTTCACTAAAACAACCTACAGAATTTCTGGACAAAAGGAGCCTCTGTGGCAGAGAGGAACATGTGCCTGAGCTCACACCACCACCACCACCAAAACATTTCTATCCGCCATTTATCTGAGCAGTGGGAAAGGTCAGGGGTCAGCGCAGGACCTGATTTCCTCTGCCCACATGCTGCGAGTCCTGGGCGTCAGCAGGGACGGCGGAGGGGGTGGGTGATGTTCTGGCAGCGGTGTTGTACTCACTCTGATGCTACAGAAGCAGGCACGGGTTCCTCCAGAAGCTCCAGACTGTGCAGGATCCAGTAACACAGCCAAGGCCGACTGGCGTCCAAACACTGAGAGCAGCAGACAATACAGTGAGCCAACAGTCTTTACTACAACACACACACACAGACACACTACACACACACACTACACACACACTACACACACACACTACACACACACACTACACACACACTACACACACACTACACACACACACACTACACATGGAGTTTACCGTGCAGTTATTCATTTTTCTGCTCTTGCTTTTAATCTCTAAAAGCTTAAAAGAACCTCAGATTACTCAGAAGAATTCGTTAATTAAGACGCAGTGGACTACACTAATTGGTGAGTAACTAACATTCGGTCTCAAATGGTGCATCAACGGCTAATTTGCCTGACTGCCAACTCTGGTGCGAACACCGTCATCAAATTTATGGTCTGTGACCGAGATCTGAGGACACGTTACACACAGATGAACACACAGGTGCATGAAGCACATTGGTGAAAGAAACGTGCGTTATATTATAACAGGATAAAATGATAATTAAGGAACAAAACACTGTTATAGTAAAATAATCACAGGCAGCGTGCCCTGAAGCGTTTTATTCCTCTTATACCACAAAAACAACAACACAGCAGATCACTTTTTGAATTTATTAATGAATCATGTGTGTCATACTTTTTTTTTATCCATTTATAGTTACGTTTAATGTCGTGGAACGTTCATGAAGAACGCAGTAGTTCCTGTTCTCACTTGTGTTACAGCAGCTATAAACAGTCCTTTTTCTTTCAGCAGTGTCTCTTTGTGTTAATAAGACCAAAAAAAATACGTAATAATTATTTTTAATATTAAGCAAATCATGATTTTAACTGGAATTGTAGCCATTATTATTATTATTCAGCTCTCACTGAACAGTGCATTCATTAACAATGCAATGCAAAGACAATTCATTGAAATTTAATGACAAAAAAAAAACCTCTTTATTAAAGAAATAATTATAATACGGAGAAAATTGTAAAAAGTTAAAGAAAAGCTAACGTTTTAGGTTTGGTGAGGATCATCAGTGTCGCTGTGGCGTATGCTAAGCCAAGCAGATGATACAGAAAAACAATAACAATACGGAACTGGATAGAGAGAAACCAAAAAAAAAAAAACCCGAGTATTAATAATTAATTTTGCCTCTGGGGAAGCACTGAAAAAAACAAACAAACATTTGCTTCCATTTAAACGGTCTTTATCCAGGTCAGAACCTGTTTTGCTTACCTCATAGGCGTCTGAGAGATGGCGTAAACCTTTCTTCAGATATTGGTAGTGTTGTTCTCGTAGTAATGTCGGCCTAAAAAACAGAGCAGAACAGATCACACACCAGTTTACTCACCTGCCTCGGATGAAGCTCTCTCGGAAAACAAAAGCTGTTCAAACTTTAATTTCAATACGAAACGATCCATTGCAAGGTCAACGCTAGTTTGTTCACACTTCAGCTAATTTCAGCTTAAAGCTTTACCTCCTAAAATGCTATTAAAATGAACCAAGAGCAAACGTCTGAAGTCTGAAGTCTGGTCAGGTTTCAAATCTGAGGACTGAAGTCTGAAGTCTGGTCTAAAGACTAAGGTCCGGTCTAAAATCTAAAAAGTGTTTTGGTCTAGGGATTGGTCTGGTCTCAAGTCTCATATGAAGGCTAATGTCTGGTCTGAGGTCTGAAGTTTGGTCTGTTTTAAAGTCTGAAGTATGGTTTAAAGTCTGGTCTAAAATCTGAGGTCTGGTCTGAAGTCTGGTCTAAAGACTAGTCTGAAGTTTGGTTTGATTTCAGGTTTCATCTAAAGTCTTAGGTCTGGTACTCAGGTAAAGTAAATATATAAATAAAGTCTGGTTTAAAGATTGGTTTGAAGTTTGGTCTGGTCTTAAATCTGGTCTGACATCTGGTTTAAAGTCGGGTCTGATGATTTTCCTTATCTGAAGTCTGGTCTGATGTTTGTCCTTGTCTATAGTCTGAAGTCTGGTCTGATGTTTGTCCTTGTCTATAGTCTGAAGTCTGGTCTGATGTTTGTCCTTGTCTATAGTCTGGTCTGATGTTTGTCCTTGTCTATAGTCTGAAGTCTGGTCTGATGTTTGTCCTTGTCTACAGTCTGAAGTCTGGTCTGATGTTTGTCCTTGTCTATAGTCTGAAGTCTGGTCTGATGTCTGGTCCGATGTTTGTCCTTGTCTATAGTCTGAAGTCTGGTCTGATGTTTGTCCTTGTGTCTGGTCTGATGTCTGTCCTTATCTATAGTCTGATGTCTGTCCTTATCTATAGTCTGATGTCTGTCCTTATCTATAGTCTGATATCTGGTCTGATGTTTGTCCTTATCTGAAGTCTGATCTAAAGTCTGGTTTTGAGTGAATTTACTTCCACAACTTTGTTAAGAAAGCAGCAGCATTTTCTGAACCTCAGACACTCTTCAACATTTACCACCCTTGAGGTGGATTTCTGATGCCACACAGAACCCACCCCGGTTCCATGGAGACGTGAGTGGGTCAGCGCGCCTGTGCATCAGCGCTGGTCCTCGAGGTGCTGCTGCTGCTGCTGCTTGTCTAATTGCAGGGGAAACTGAGCTGAGCTGCACTACAAGCGAGCCACCTATCATTAAGTCACGAGCTCCAATCCGCTGCTTCCCACTGAGCCACGGCAAACACAGTAATTACAACTGAGGATCAAGCAGCTTTACACCACGCAGGGGTACGAACAGCCCTGATATCCACACCCGCTCACCGCTAAACCCTCTAATCTGCACAATAAACACAACCTAACAGGAGGAACAAACGTTCTGATTCTCACTTCAGACCGTAGACCCTTTTGTCCTGCGAAAACGGAGCCACTCTCCCAAGTGGATCAATTTGAAAATGGTAATGTGGACTGAGAAAATGGAGATATTCCAAAAAAAAAAAAAACCAATGATGTATTTTTAGTCATGTGACCCATTCAACTTTATATAGTCTTGGGTTACCTGAAGCAACAACTCCACCTCTTCATCTGTCCATTTAAATAACTCTGTGCTTTTCCTCAACATTGCCGCATCAATTCAAAGAGACGGAGAGTAAATAAACGCCTGACGGAAATGACGCAGGCCAAAGTGTCTCACGTTTTTAACGCGTGTGCGGTAAAGGGATGGAAGCGTCTTCGCACGTTTCAGTTTGGACGAGCGATTTTTGGAAAACACTTGAAAACGCCAGAGTAGACAAAAAAAAAAAAAAAAAGAAAAGAGCGTTTTAAAATGAAAATGCAGTTTTCAGATCTTTCCGTATCAATGTGGCCGTAACCTTAAAATTGCAGCTTCACCTCTGACTGTTACGAAGCACTGAAACTGGAGACTCCTTCCATAAATGTTAAATAAACATCTCCTTACAGAAACCGTATCAACAATTACACACATTTTTTTTTTTATCAGTTTCTGTGCAGCGTCTGGGTTTATAAGTATAAGTACCATAGGAACAACGATGTATTAGAACTACAGCATTATTTATTAATATAAACTGTCGGAGCTGCTGTTATAGAAAATGAATCAACACCTCCTGACCAATCAGAATCCAGAATTCAACAGCGCTGTGGTGTAACAGACATGTTTTTTGAGTTAGTATTGAACTATACTGGAAGTGCTTTTATTTATCTTAACTTGTGAAAAGACGCAATGTTTCTTTTGTATAGATGCACTTCCTTTTTTAGTATCGTTGCTAAAGTTTTGCTGAAGCACAAGAAAAAAAAAAATTATGATAATTAAAAAAAAATAAGAGACCAGAAAGAAACCATCAAGCACCGAAGCTCACTGATCACGTTTTAGCTGTTTGGGGATTCGCTTACTGATCATCGTGCACAATATTTGGTGCTTGGGCCCCTCGAACTCATTCACGCAGCCGCTTCCTCCAGCTCCTGATTAATTAATTAATTTAATTAATTAATTAACTCAAAATGAATCCCTATGATGATGATGATGATGATGATGATTTGTAAGGTGTCGTGGAGACCTTTAATCCATGACCTTAGTAAAGAATTACAGATCTGGAAGCATGTCTTGATGTTAACAACAGATTTATTTTAAAAATAAATGAATAAATAAATAAATAAATAAATAACTTATTTTCACCAGGATCATGTGCCAAACATTCGCAGAAGAATCTGCTAACAGGAACAAATGTTTATCGTCACGAATATGGCACGAGAAACAGCATGAGTCAGAGCAGAAAGATTTTTGACATGAAACATAAGAGGTGGTTGGCATGGCAACCTCCGAACTTTAAGTTTAATCAGAGGCGGCGTTGAGAAATATGCTGGATTAAAATAGAATTATCTTTCTATAAATTAATGGCACGTGATCATTCGTGTATCTGTGTGTGTGTGTGTGTGTGTGTGTGTGTGTGTGTGTGTGTGTGTGTGTGTGTTTGTCACCTGGTTCACACTCGGCTTGTTTACACCCACGAGATTTAACACTTAACAGAAAGTTGAACAGAACAGAAGAGCTTTTGTGTCACATGATGCAGTTCCTAAATAAACTCACTGCATCATGACACACACAGAGTTTAACTGAAATTAAAAGATTTTAAAAGAGAGAGAGAGAGAAAGAGAAAGAGAGAGAGAGAGAGAGAGAGAGAGAGAGAGAGAATGAAGAATTATAACGAAGAGTGTAATATGGTTATCACCTTCAGGACAGAGGAGGTTTTAACGTTTTGCGGTTTCTCGGGTTCGTGACTTGTGGAACATTCCGGAAATTCCATATTGGCGAATATGTTCATGTGACTGAACGTTCGTGAGACCAAAGGAGTAGAAATACCCAGATGACTTCCTGCTTCCTCCGAGATTCAGCAGTATGGAAGCAGTGGACACTGCGCTATCCCATAAGGCACTGGGGCTGGCGGCGAAGAGCCGTCGCTCTCTTTAAGTGTAAGTGCTATCGGTATTAAACGTCGTTCCTTGTGGTTAAATCGTACTTGTTTAACGACACCTGAGTAAACTGTTAACTTGTTGAAGGTTTAAACAAAACAAAACAAAAAGGTGCTCTAAACTGGCGGGTTCTTTACGTTTTTGCGGTTACCATGACGTCGTAGGTCATATGACAATACCAACATGGCGGATGGAGTACGTCCGGATTGTATTCAAACTACACACGTATACTGATCAGGACGTACTGTATGAACGGCCGAGCAGTAGGTACTGAATCATATGCGGTAGGTACTGAATCATATGCGGTAGGTACTGAATCATATGGGGTAGGTACTGAATCATATGGGGTAGGTACTGAATCGTGTGCAGTGGGTGCTGAATCGCGTGCGTTAGGTACTGAATCATATGGGGTAGGTACTGAATCATATGGGGTAGGTGCTGAATCATATGGGGTAGGTGCTGAATCGAGTGCAGGGGGTGCTGAATCGAGTGCAGGGGGTGCTGAATCGCGTGCAGGGGGTGCTGAATCGAGTGCAGGGGGTGCTGAATCGCGTGCAGGGGGTGCTGAATCGCGTGCAGGGGGTGCTGAATCGCGTGCAGGGGGTGCTGTCGCAGCACACGATTTCAGATGCAGTCTTAGTCTCTAATGGTTAGGTGGGTTCGACATTTTAATTATTCCCGCCCATGTTCATGAAGCTCCGCCTCCAGGATCCACAAGTGACCTGTAGAGTGTCTATAAAATGGCTGACAGGAGGCGCATCCAAACATAAATAACTCTCTAAACTCTGGACAGGTTTTCTCAGCAACTTATTACACTTTTGCTAAAGCCAAGGTTTAATGCACTGTTTTTTAATCATGTTCTACATATCTTCCATCTTATTTGTACAAATAAGGAATAAAAAAAAAAATCACCTATTGCACCTTTAATAGGTTTAAGGTCAATGTATATTCATGTGTAATAATAATAATAATAATAATAATAATAATAATAATAATAATAATAATTACTCACTGGGGTGAATTGTGGATTTGCTGGTAAACACTGAGGACCTCTTTAATGCTGCGTTCAACTTTTTTCTGGAAAAAGAGATTTTAAAAAAAACAGGAAAAAATGTGATTTTCGCCTGATTTCAAAGCGAAGTTACACTTAATTTATTTATCGCCAACAGTCTGAGCTAGATAGCTTGTAAACAATTTTTTTAAAAATAATAAAAATTAAAAACAAAAAATGAAAACAAACTAGCTAGCTAACTCGTTAGATCACCGGAAGTGACGTACACTGGCTCCATACACATGCTCCGCTGTTAGTTACAACACAAAAGCAGCCAATTTAAAGATTACTCTCTAACGTTCCTCCACTGTTGCTAATGGCAACCGCTAGCATATCAGTTAGCTAGCTGCGCGTGACACGTCTCTCTCACCTGCTCTGCAGAAGTAACGGTCTGCAAATCGTCATCTTTAAACTCCTCCAAATGATGGGAGTCGCTAAAACACCGCAAAGGCTCCATTTTAACACAATAATAATATTAATAATACCAATAAATTACAAACGCTAGCTAGCTGTTAAGCTAGCAAAGTTTTTGATTTCTGCCTGCCGTCAGGGTTTTTCTTTCTCTGGTTTGGCTCAGATCTTAAAACCATACACAGCGATCACTTCCGGGATATAATAAGTTGAAGATCCGCGAATTGGACATGCGTGGAACTCGCGTCACTCCTAAGATTAAACCGGGCGTTATATTTCCGCACACCCGTATTCCGGAAATCCCCGCCCACCCCTCCATACTGAGCGCTTATTGGCTAGTTGTAAGAGCCTGTTACAGGGTTAACCAATTGTCTCGCAGGATGTCAGGATATTAGCCAATCATAACGCAGGAGACGAATTTTATCATAATGCGTGTGGGAAAGAAATAATACAATTATAGGATTTGATCCAAATGAAGTTCACTGACTACGGCAAGCCGGAAAGGACAGTTTTTTAGACAATAAAACGCACATTTCCAGTGCAGTAAATAATCCTTTCATTGTTCAGACTTTATTAAAGAATGTATTGAAATGAAATAAAAAAAAAACAACAACATTAAGGGGAACAATCAGCTTGTTTATTTGGTTATTTATTTAATTATTAACATTTACATTGAAGAATATAAACACCAAAGTAAAAGAGAGAAATTCACAATAAACTTCACAACATGTCCTCTCTCTCTCTCTCTCTCTCTCTCTCTTTTCTGTTGTAGGAGCACATAAACTATTCTGACTGAGATTAATTAGAAAAGATGAAGTAATAATAATAATAATAATAATAATAATAATAATAATAATAATTAGAAGTAATAAATGCGTGCTGTAACTTTAGCCTTTAAGTCTTTAGTACTGTATGTACTGTAAACTGTTTTTAA
>JAKKZJ010000019.1:16506308-16522688 GCA_033441845.1 Pangasius mekongensis
CAGAGCTGTTTTGGTGGCACCTACCTACACAGAACTAGGCCGGTGGTTTTAATGTTATGGCTGTTCGGTGTGTGTGTGTGTGTGTATATACTGTGTGTATATACTGTGTGTGTATATATATATATATATATATATATATATATATATATATATATATATATAGATAAGGGATACTTAATACTTAATTATTTAAATACATAATATTTAAATAGGTATTTGGAAGTAGTAAACGTTAGTGATTTGCTTTCTGCATTGTCACACTTCTCTAACATACTTGGCCCAGTTTCCCAAAACATGTTACAGTTTGGATCATCTTAACAGGAAGAGAGAGAGAGAGAGAGAGATGACGAGATGGAGAGAGTGCAATTTGATGCTCGCTTTACAATTTAATAATGACCTTTGTGCTGCAGTGCTTTTAAACTTTGAGTAGATTTTGAGAACAGAGTAAATACTAGATATAAACCATCAGCTCAAAGTCAGTCATCTTCTGTTATGATCCATGACTGGGCCATGAGCAGAGATGAATCTTTTTAATTTTTTTGCCATATCTGAGCTACTGATGTTTATCATTACCAGCATGTTTGAAGGAAATGAAAGTCTGAGAGATATATATCTGTTATTTTTATGGCTATGTTCACATTACCAGGTTGAGGCATCACAAATCCTATTTTTAAAATTCAGACCTGAGCCACTTGCGTATGTGGTCCTAGATCAGATGTACTTTTGTTCAGACAGGTTTCAAGGTGGTGAAAATTGGACAAAAATTTGGAGGAGGACTAGAAAAAATGGCAGTTAGATATAAGCTTTTTTTTTTTTTTAGCATGTTAGTGTTACTTTTGACCAGTAGGTGGCACTGTCACAAAATTTGTTGCATAGACTCGGGTCATGGTCCTGAAGATGCCTACCAAATTTTGTGTCAGTGCACAAAGTTGTTGCTGAGATACAGCTTCACATCCTGTTTGATGGTGTCGCTGTCAGATTTGTTGGCCCATTACGGGGAAACCCTTTGGAGTAAACAAAATTCCTTTGATGGGTTTTGAGAGGCTTACTCTGAAGATAATGTGTGCCAATTTTGGTGAGTTGACAAAATCCAAGATGGTGGATCTTCACCCAGGGAATCCAGGGATGTCTGGCTTTTAAATTTTGGACACAAGGTTCAAATGTTATGACCATAAACGTACTTCCAAATTAGGCCCAGGTTTGACCCGATGGTGCCACCAGAGCGTTGGCAGCACTTGGCCAAATTTTGGTCAGAATATTCATTAGACCCTCCCAAATCAGTGTGCCAAATTTCACAACTTTGTACTAGAGGGTTCTCTGGGCTGCCATAGACCCCCTAGCCAGAAGAAGAAGAAGAAGAAGAAAAGGTAGAATAACAATAGGGTGCCTACGCACCTTCGGTGCTTGGCCCCTTAATAATAATATACAAGTATCTAGTGCAGGAACCAGGAAGGCAGTTATTGGTAAAAATATTTAGTGCAGGTTGCTTGTTACTGCTAGTCAGCCTGGTTAATAACAGAAATCGCCAGTGGAAGCTGTTTCGTGGCTCGATGACGTGCAGTTTTTATTATCAGGGAGCGGAATTGCTTTCCTGATATAACATATGGTGAAGAGTCATTTGGCTGTGAGCCGTCCTCTTAGCGTTAACATTAGTTGATGATTCACTTTTGCAGTCTTCCTTGCAAATTGAAGGATGTTTTCTTTGAATATGATGCTGCAGATTGTCAGCTATTACTTTAGATCTTCCTTCTATTTTGCGGCGTGACGTGTTTCTCGGAGAATCGTAAGACAAAATTTTGTCTTTGTAAATAGACTTTTTACACAGATTTTCCTGCCGTCGGCCCTTCTTCAAAAACCCGGCTACAGCACCTATCTAACACCATACCTTCAGGAAGCGACAAATTCTGAAAAGGAATTTAGTCTTATTGTGGAAATGTTTAGGTTTCTAGTATACTTGAAAGTGTAGTATACTTGATTTTGGAATCACACTGGAAAGGAAAATAATAATTGTTCCCTCTGCAACAATTCAATTACGTTCAATTAAAAATTTTGTTCGTTTTTGATTTTCGGTTTCTTTCCCTGTAGCGTTTCAATGGACAGAGACAGCAGTGACTATATTCACTGGATGGATGGAGAAATTAGTGATTTACTTACGTTCATATTAAAAACAGCTTCAAGATCTGTTTACCGCTGTAACCGCACGGTTATACAGAATTTCTGATGTTACTTATTGAAAGGTGTGTAACAGGTGTAAACAAATAATTTTGGAACATGTTACTTCATCAAATAGAAAATTGTACACTGTGCTGTCACTCCATGACTATTAAAAACTCCAGATTAAAGGAAAACTCAACCTGATCTCTAAGCATTGCCCTTGTAGTGTATGCGCGATTTTACCAAAAACAAGAATTTCAACACATTTCAACCCTGAACATTTCAACCCTGAACATTTCAACCCTGAACACTACCAAAATCACTTATAATTAAAGTCTGAAGGACACGTGTTCAATTTCACCTATAAAGATTTAAAATATTAAAACTCAGCCTTTACACTGGACTAAAAATGTGTATGAATGAGAGAAAGTGAAGTTCTACTTTCCAACACTGGACCAGTCACGTAAAAAGTAGTTCCAGTTATTTTACACTTTCCTGAAGCTTTTGCGCCTTTTGCTAATAAAAAGGTCTCACCTCAGAAGGGACAAATTCTACAGATTCTACAGAGCCTCGTTTACACACACGACTAAACAATTCAGTTTAGACTAAATAATTCAGTTTGGAATAAACAGCTTTTCTGGTCTTTTCTCAGGAGAGCTATAAGGTACTACTGTAGACTCAGCAGAAGAAAGAGGATCGATGTCCAGAGTTGATTTTAAACATAAACTAAAATCCAAGACATTAAGCAGACAAAAGTCAAACGCAGTAAAGGCAGAAGTCATGAAACGAAAGGGAAAACATTAGCATTAGAAAACTCAATCGGGGAGAGTACGGCTCAGAAATTACGCAACACAGGAGATTGGCAAGACTTCGCAATAAGTGACCGTGGCACATGTGCGTGACTTATAGTGACAAACCAGGAAGTGAACAGCTGATTAGCACTCTGTGGACGCTGACCTCTGCTGGTCAGGAGAGGTACTGTCCTGGACTGTTGAAAGGTGGTGAATTTTTATTATTGGTAATTAAATATTACACACTAAAGATCAGGTTTTGTAGTCACGTTTTCATGTTTTGTTTTCAAAGGTCTTTTTAAGAGAGCTGAATTGCATTACAAAGCTGCACCAAACGTATCACACACTTGGGAATGGCTTTGGCCTTGTTACTGTCAGTGAACATAAATCCAAAAGATTAAATTCCCCTTGCTGTACTTACAGAATGCTTTAGAACCTTTGAGTCTGATTTGTGCTTGGATGTTTCTGGTCTTGTGTTTTACTTTTACTGACAAAATCCAGTATGTGTCAATTTTAAGAGATCTAGAGGCGTTGTAAAGATGATGTTTTTAGTCTTGAAGAATGTGTTGGCTTGCTAACGTAATTCACGTTTTAACTCTCACATGCTAAGAGCTGCTATGACATGACATGACTCATGGTTAATTCAATCAGCTACTATCTCTTTTTACTTTTCTTTTTAGTAAAATGTTGGACTATTAATTGTTTGAATTAATTTACTTTTTACTTTTTAAACATGTACAGTATATTATTAACATTTAACTTAACGCCTGTGTCACATTCCCATCACAATCTCACGAACCCTGCTTTAGTATATTAGGATTCTCTCTAAAGTTACTCCTGGAGATCATATGCACCAAATTCAACCATGGATTAATCTCGCTAATAGAACCCTGTCTTTAATACTATCCGTATAACCATCTCAAGTCAGACTCAAAAACATGTCAAACATATGCTTCTTATAACTGCAGAGTCTAAAAGTCTCACTGTCGTGTGACTTCACGAAAAAACAGTTTGTTCAAGAAACTCAATTTCCGCCTGTAAAATATTGAAGAGTGACCCAGATGTTCACATCTCTGGCTTCAGAACAATCCTGACTCCAAAGTACATCAGAGAAATATTGCGTTAATGCAGCGGTTCTTAATCTTTTTTATCAGCTGGGATAAGACTGTGACCGCAAACAAGTCTCTCATGGGTCACGTACTGA
Source organism: Pangasius mekongensis (assembly GCA_033441845.1). Classification (NCBI taxonomy): domain Eukaryota; kingdom Metazoa; phylum Chordata; class Actinopteri; order Siluriformes; family Pangasiidae; genus Pangasius; species Pangasius mekongensis. The sequence continues at coordinate 16,510,458 of JAKKZJ010000019.1, forward strand.
AACCGCTAGCTTGTCTAAATCTAATTAGCTGTTTATATATATATATATATATAGAGAGAGAGAGAGAGAGAGAAAGAAAATAATTAATTGTATTAATATTAATACTAGTAAGTTAAAACCTGGACTTCGAAACCCATGATTACATATTTTGAGAAGATGAAGACTCTATTGATTACTATAATGAAAATGTTTGGAAAGACTAATTAATTAATTTAAGTAAAGGCACCTGTGTTATCTTTAATTTTGCATAGCCATAATATTATATTTACAGACCACGAATGAAGCAGTGATTAGAATACATGGAACATAACACCTTTGTTTCTTCTCTCGATATGGATATTGTGTTCATTTGGAAATGTGTATAAGAATTATTATTATTATTATTATTATTATTATTATTAGTAGTAGTAGTAGTAGTAGTAGTAGTATCATTACTCTTTATGCATATTTATTTATTTATTTTGGTGGAAAGGGATAATGTGGAGGAAAAAATGAACAAGTTTGCAATTTTATTGAGCTTTTTCCTTTTTAATGCTTTAGTAAAGATTAAAAAGTAGAATTTAAAAAAAAAAAGTTAAAAAACTCCAGTTTAAAGTCAGATTGAAGTGCACATGGAGTGTAAGTGACGTGTAACTAATTTTAAAAACCTCACGGTGACCTACCAGAGTTTTAATAATTTAATTAAACTGGCTGAACATTCCTACCTGTTATGTAGAACTGATATTTGTCCAAAATGTCACTTATAGCCATTTGTTTAGCTAGGCTGGGCTACAGAGCATTTTACAACATCTGATCATGAGCAAAAATAGACTTATGTGACAAGAACATTTGCTCTACTGTGAGAGTTCATATGTTTTAATAAGCCAAGTATGGAAAGGTGCGTAATATACAAGGACAATATGTAAGGAACAAAATAGTGTTGATTATAGGAAAATAATCAGCTTTGGCATGGTGCAATGAAGCGGAGTTACTGTTACTACTCTGAAGTTGATTATTTTCCTATAACAACACACGCTGAAATGTTGTAATCCTCTTATACCACAGCAATTTGCCAACGATTACAATATTTCTTTATTTCTAGCTCTCACTTACGTTACAGCAGCTGTAAACAGTCGTTCCCTCACCAGCCTCTCTTTCTTCTCTCCCTTGAAGTTAATAAGACAAAACCTGCAGCTTATCATGTTACTGAGAAACCACAAAGAAGCGTAAACTCTTCTGTCCTGAAGATGCCATAAAACTTACTGACTGTTACAAAGCGCTGACACTGGAGACTCCTTCCATAAATGTCCAGAAATCTGTTGTTATTGTTATAAATACATTGATATGCCATCTGTACATAATCATATTGTTTTTCATATTGTTGTTATGCATCATCTTTTATTATTTTTATTATTATAATTATTAATTATTATTTCTTTTTATTGACCTGGAATTAGGGAGTGGTGTTTGTTAGTTTTTGTTCTTTATATGTTAAATTCTGTCCCGTTTTCATTGTTATTGTTCAAATATCATCATGTCTGTATGTCAGGTCAATCTTTTCCATCCACTACAGCAAGGCAACGAACCAAATGGCATTCTGTGGCAATAAAAAAAAAAAAAAAAAAAAAACCCACAAGCTGGCTTTCTGTGTTCAGAGCCTGTGTACTTTACCGTTAGTCAAAAAAAAAAAATCAATGAGGAACCTTTCAAGTGAGGCACTTATTCATGCCGGCAGGATGGGATCTGTCTGGATTGCACTATTTTGATTAATCACTAACCTTTAGCTAGTCGATAAAGTCCTGGACCGGGGAGTTAATCTGCTCCAGCGGCTCTGAGAGATGGCTCGGGGTGGGATCTGCCCTAGATCTTGCTTCAGTAAGCTTTAAAACAGCGTGACATATATTACAGCAATAAAAACTGTCCTGGGCTTGAGTGCCATAACCGCAGGATAGAGACGAGCTCTTTAGTAATGATTAATATCTCTTTTAATGTGAGTGTGAAAATTAATTTCTTGTCACAACATCATTTCCAGCTCAAGGAAACGATTTTCCTGCTTCGTCTGAATGAAGGGTCTGGCTCTAATACCTGCTATTTAAAAAATATATATTTCCTACAATAGCTTGTATGCAGTTAATGAGCGCTCATTGTGGTAAAGGGTCATTAGAGTGATCTTTATGCTAACAGGGGAAGCGGCTAATATCAGGACCAATTAATACGTTCCTTTGTACCACAGTGCTGCTGAATTCTCGAATCTGATTGGTCAGAAGACGTTGTAGCGAAAAAGGTGCAGCTGCAAATCACAGGTGTATATTAATGCGTCCGTTCTAATACGCTATCGTTTCTATAGTAACAGCTCACACAGGGACTTGTACGACGGACGCGCTACATAATCTTAGCCTAATTAACCAAAAGTCATTCACGTGGTGATGTTTTCTGTAAGGAGAAGTAACTTTAAGTTTTCTGACGGAGTTCACGTTTTGCGGATTCTGCGTTTTTTTTCTCTCTTACTGTCTGCTGGTGAGGGAACGACTGTTTATAGCTGCTGTAACATAAGTGAGAATAGGCATTAACTGTGACTATAAATGGATAAAAGGTACGAAGTGTCGTTCTTTAATAAATAGGATATTGTCGGTATATATTGCTGTGGTGTAAGAGCAATAAAACACTTTAGGACGTGCCGTTTTTGGAAAATAATCAACTTTGGTGTGGGAACAGTAACTCTGCTTCCTCACACCAAACAGCTGTTGATTATTTTCCTATAACAGCATCACACAGTGTTTAATAATAATAATAATAATAATAATAATAATAATAATATATACTGTATGCACTGATGCGCATTTGCCTCCGGTGAACTTTACTTTCTCTTCATGCCAACTTTATCTAGGTGAACTTTGACCTGTGAATTCATGAGCCTCAGTCTTGTGAGCTAATAGAAACTTGTTATTATAAAGCAGCATCACACCGGACTTTTGCCTCACTGTTTTCTAAATGCACAGCTAGAGAATTCAATTAAATAAAATTAGCCATACACCTAATACCTAATACATTCATTAGGTTTTTTTTTTTTTTTTTCAATTCTGTTTTTTTCTCTTTTCCTGCCAGGATTTTATAATATTTGTCAGGTGATAATGAAAGAACTCTGATAAGCATAACCTACTAAATGTCTTTGATGTAACTTTATTTCTTCATCTTTGTTTAGTCCTAAGGGTGTGCAAACTTTTGCACTTGTTTGCGAAGAGGCAAAAAGTTAGCATTTCTTGTAGGGTTTTTTTTTTATTTAACACATGGCTGTCATTTAATCGTATAAGAAGGATCTATCATGTCATATTATGTGCTGTTCCTCTCTTTGCCTTGCAGGGGTGGATTTTAAAATGAAGACATTAGAGATCGATGGAATCAAAGTGAGAATACAGATATGGTGAGCAAGCGAGAGGTTGTGCATGAACTCTACACTGTGATGTGTTGGTGTTGGCGTTGGTGCTGACTCTTCCTGTACGTCTGTCACTTACAGGGACACGGCAGGACAGGAGCGATATCAGACCATCACTAAACAGTACTACAGACGTGCGCAGGTGAGCTCATCCATCACATGGCGTCATCACGACTCCTGTGATAACACTCCTGTTATTCTACACTCCACAGAGTCTCACTGGACAGGTGTGAAAAATGATATATGTTGCATTTTGTAATAGTGCTTTCAACTAAAATGAACAAAACAGTCCAAAAGAAGTGCTTTGGGGCCCATAGTTGTGCATTTGTATATGAACGTATCTGTAAATCAGCCTATGCACAGTGTGATATGGAGAAGATTCCATGTCTGTAATAATTAGTAATAATTCTGAATTAAGGGTTCAGTGCAGCAGGAAGGAAGAAATAACGAGCCAATAAAAAACGTCCTTCATGTAGACGCCGACACCTCGTGGAAAATGATGCTTTCAGCCCCGTGTTCCTTTTTCTGATTATAGCCACGCCCATAAGTACAGCTTAGAGTTGGACGTGAATGCATTTTAGTGTCTCACGACTGATGATAGTCAGATGCAGCGCGACAGAAAATTACATTTATTTCTGACCTGAAAAAAAAAAAAAAAAAACAATCCCTGTGTTATTCTCTTTTTACTGAAGAGATAAAGCGACCTAATAGCACTGCAGTGAATGTTTTGCTTTTCAGTGTAACATGTTGTCCTCACAGATGTCACAAATGAAAAACAATACTATCTCAGTGTGCATTTTACAGCGCGATTGTTTCCCATCTGGCACAAAATCTTCAGCATAGTGTGGTACATCCCAGTATAGTCACTAATCCAAAACAGCGCTCATGAAAGTAGGAGGTTGGTGGTGGTGGAAACACTAGTGATGGCTACGATTACTAAAAAATTTCTTTGACATGAAATTAAAAAACTGGTGGTTTATTTTATGTAGAAATGTGTGTCTTGCTTGTTGTCTGACTCATTTGATGAACTGTTGAAATCGAGACACAGTGAGTAACCCAAACAAAGCCAGGGGTGCCAATACTTTAATCTTAATGACAGTTTTAAGTGCAAATTTTGTCAGATGTTAAACAGGCAGGCTGAATCTCGAATGACCTTTATATTTGGGGTTTTTGTGCACCAGTACCATTATGTTCTACCCTATGTAGTGAGCATATGTGGTGAATAGGAAGCCATTAAAGATGGCAGATTTTACATGGATCATGGGTAATAAATGTAAAAACTTTTAAAAATATCACCAACTAAAAACTATTACTGTGCATAAATAAATAAAAACGAATCCAAATCAGGAGATCATGTGATAAAATTTCATGTTTTCTGCCTCATAAAGCTGACAGAAAAAGATTAGAACGGAAAAGTAAACATCCGGACCATTCAGGACCATTCTGTGATTCCACCAATTAGCGATCTGCATTATTCTGGCTCCGCCCACATTTCCCTATGCAGGGGTACCTAGTTACAGTACGACTCACTCGGCAATGGAAATAATGGCCGAATGTGGGATCATGGATTCGGTACTGGGTTTGGTACCGTACCTCGCTGTTCAGAGGAAAGGTGCCGCTAGTTTAATTATTTGACTGTGACGGATGACGATGGTTACTTGATACTAATAAAAATCAGCAGCAATTAATTAAAATTAAAACTGTTTAATGTATAAAATGACTCATCGCATATTTTTTCTTCACCAGGGAATCTTTCTGGTGTATGACATCACGAGTGAGCGCTCCTTTCAGCACATCATGAAATGGGCGAGTGATGTGGACGAGGTGGGATTCACATAATAATAATAATAATAATAATAATAATCATCATCATCATCATCATCATCATCATATTTGACACCTAAAATGCACTAAGCAGATTTTTTCAGATCCTTTGAACCCCATACTGCACTATGAACTAAAATGTAGACCAAAACCAACAAATTATTGCATATTGATAAATAAGTGGATGTATGAATAGATGGATGAATAGATGGATAAACAGGTGGTTGGATGAGTAGATGGATGGATGAATAAATAGGTGGATGGATGAGTAGATGGATGAATAAATGTATGGATGAATAGATGGATAAATAGGTGGATTGATGAATAGGTGGTTGGATGAACAGATGGATTGATGTATAGATGAAAGAATAGATGGATGGATGAATAGATGGATAATTAGGTGGATGGATGAATAGATGGATGGATGAATAGATGGATGGATGAATAGATAGTTGGATTGATGTATAGATGAAAGAATAGATGGATGGATGCATAGATGGATGGATGAATAGATAGTTGGATTGATGTATAGATGAAAGAATAGATTGATGGATGCATAGATGGATGGATGAATAGGTGGATAACTAGGTGAAATAGATGAATAGATGAATAAATAGGTGGATGGATGAACAGATGAATAGATGAATAAATAGGTGGATGGATGAATAGATGGATGAATAAATGGATGGATGAATAGATGGATAAATAGGTGGTTGGATGAACAGATGGATTGATGTATAGATGAAAGAATAGATGGATTGTTGCATAGATGGATGAATGAATAGGTGGATAACTAGGTGAAATGGGTGAATAGATGAAAGAATAGATGGATGGATGAATATATCATGAAACAGCGATGTGCGGGGTCCAAGCACCCTTCACCAATAGCTCCCCCAGTTCTTGCCAAGTTACACAGAACACCAACGAGACCGTAGGAGAACAGACTGTTTGACTTTTATAGGCGTAGTTGAATGATAACACGGTTAAATACCTGCTGGAATCTGATTGGCTGATGGATGTCACATTTTTTAAGTGTCTCAGTCACCTCAATTAGAAATCGATTTACAGATTATGATTATTATACCAAATGTTCCAGTACATCAAATTTCATCTTAATTGGACTTCTTGAGAAACAGTTCTATGAGTTTAACTCCGCCCCTAAGGTTGGCCACACCCCAAACTTTGCAGACGCAGATGTAATAAATAGATAAATACGTCAGGCAGGAGTGCAATCTTCAGCCATAACGCATTCGGGACAGTTCCAGGGACGTGACTGGAGTGATGATGGAGTGATGAAACAGCAATACACAAAGCAATAAATTACGCATCTGTCACATCAGCCGTCCGTGTTTGTGTCTCGGGATGAGCGCTTCCTGAATCTGTACGCTAACACTCTCTCATGTTTCCCCGTCTCGTAAGTACGCTCCTGAAAAAGTCCAGAAGGTGCTGATTGGAAACAAATCTGACGAGGAACACAAAAGACAAGTGGCCACAGAGCAGGGAAACAAGGTGTGTGTGTGTGTGTGTGTGTGCACGTGTGTGTGTTCATCATTATAACGGTAAAGTTAACTGTACAAACATAGATGTGTTTCTTCCCCAACTGTAGCTGGCTAAAGCTTATGGAATGGACTTTTTTGAGACAAGTGCCTTTACCAATCACAACATCACAGAGGTACGTATTAACCTGTTCATCTTCTGAGAAAATAGAAAGTAACAGAACACAGTGGAAGCGACAGGGTACGAACAGGGTTGAAGTGAATTTGTCAGAATAGAATAGTGAATAGTGAATAGTTCATTATGAAATGTTAAGAATAACATGGAATTATAATAATTACTTGAGAATTATGTAGAAGTGAATAGAAGAGAAGGTGCCAAGAGAATAGATTGCAGAAGGAGCTAATAGATGAGGGCGTCCCAAAAGTCCCCATTGTCTTTATTTACAAAATAACAAAACAACCTCTACAAGATTTCTCTGTAAACACACACAGAGTCGTCTCTCCCAGCTTTGGCTCCCGGTTTGGCGACAGCGTGTGTGTGTGTGTGTGTGTGTGACGTGCTCGCCATGTTTCCTGTTAAAGTCCATCGCAACCTTGCGACAGCGTCCCGATCCAGCCACGAGCATGATTTCCATACCGTCTTCTTTTGTCAAAGGAATTCTTAAAGGCTATCTGAAAAAAATATATATATAATATAAACTAAGTATTTTTTTAAGACATTTTGCTAAAAAGAGTTAATTTCCCCTCTGTACGGAGACTTTATAGAAAAGAAAATCTAAATAGAAAAGGAAATGTGGAAATAGAATAGCCTTATTGTCTCTGCACAATAGGATTCACACTCTGTGAACATAAGAAAGTGGTATATAGATAAATATGTAGTGCAAAAGTTTGCACACCCTTAGGACAGAATGAGGAAATTGAACACTTTCTGTTTCAGACAGAAGTTTTTTGTAATTCCACGTGTACCAGGGAGACAGATTTTGCTTGCACAGCTCTAACCCTGCCGCGCCTCTCTTTTATTTCTGTCCTGTTTGCTTCAGTCCTTCACACGTTTAGCTGAGCTGGTGTTGCAGGCTAACAAAAAGGACCTTGATCTCCTGCGGGTGTCCATCAACGACCAGCTGGATCTAGCGGCGCTGGAGGAAGAGGCGGGAGTGTGCGACGGCAGCATTAACGCCCAAAAGACCTGCTGGTGCTGAGGACAGGAAGTGACATCAACACATTTTCTTTTCTTATCCAGTGTCACTTTGGCGGAATTTTTTTCTTCTCAGTTTGGTGCCTTCCAGTCCCATCATGAATGAATGAATGAAAGAAAGAAAGACTATGTTAAGGTCCTCTTTACATTCATCAAGCCTAAACATTGATCATGGTAAAGGTGACTCTTGACAAGTTAGTAGCAAGATGAGTTAACCAGCTGTTGTTAGCGTCATACATGCTAGTGTTTCAAACATACGTTTCAGTTAAGTATGGTAAATAAATTCATACAGCAGTCACAGCTGTTCTATTGAAATTACAACGGTGTAGAAATGGTACGGCCCGTCGTAGGGGTGCTCGGGAGACTAATTTACTCCTCGGACACCTTTCTGACACGTCGGAGTAAACATATTAGTGTTTACTCATAAACTTTTTCCGAAGGAATTATATTTAAGAACATTCCCAACTTTGTGTTTCATTTTCTTTAACTGTAATTGGATTGTCAGGAGCCCTGGAATCAGATCCTGTGTGCAGAAAAAAAAAATGATGTGGCTCAACAGCTAATCCAATTCAATTCACTTCAATTCAGTTTATTTATATAGCGCTTTTAACAATGGACATTGTCACAAAGCAGCTTTACAGAAAAATATAAATTCAGGATATAAATTTTAAATTTATGAAATTATCCCTAATGAGCGAACCAGAGGCGACAGTGGTGAGGAAAAACTCCCTGAGACAATATGAGGAAGAAACCTTAAGAGGAACCAGACTCAAAAGGGAACCCATCCTCATCTGGGTGACATCGGATAGTGCGATTATAAATAATTCCCTTCTCTAGCCGTGTACTACATGGTCAGAATGTGCAATTGTGTAACCACGAAAATTCATTATAGTCTATTTTGTTGTTAACCGTTCACTGATTTGAGTGCAAAACTGATCGTGGGAATTGTAGTCCTAAAGAAATCATATCAATTGTAGTCCTAGGCCATCGTAGCAAAACTGTTCATATCAACTGCAGTCCAAAGCCATCTTCATAGTTTGTAAGTGGTATCATCCAGAGTAATCTCATGTGTCTTTAGCCTGTGCGTGTTGGAGGCCATCCTCAGCAGCAGCGAGTGGTTTCCAAGTGATGAGAACTCCAGCCATGAAGCAGGGCATCAGGATGGATCAGGCAGGTCCGGAGAGCAGAAGGGGTCAGGAACACTGGTATCTCAGGAGAAGCATGTGTAGCTCAACAGAGAGAGAGACAGAGAGAGAGAGAGAGAGAGAGAGAGGGAGGGAGAGAGAGAGAGGGAGAGGGGAGTAAAAGGTCCAAGCGTTCTTTGGCTCGTTCCTCTTGGGGAACTCTTAAAGGTTCGATCTGAAACCCTATAAAAGAGGGTTTCTTTTTTACAGAAGGTTCCAAGAAAAATGAATCATAACTATCCAAAGAACCCTTGGAACACTTTTTTTATCCAAGAGTGGACTTTTTATGGGCGTGGCTTTGAAGGAAACACTGAAAGAAAGGGCTGTTTTTGAAAACCGCCAGCTTCAGCTACAACTAACCGAAATTGCTGATTGTACCTTTAATGTAATGAAGTGTAAGAGATGTGTAAGAGGTATTCAGAGTTCAGCTCATGTACTTGCATTTACAGATTTTTCCCACTAGACAGCACTGTGCGCTTAGTTTAACCGAGTCCCAACCGAGTGTGTGTGTGTGTGTGTGTGTGTGTGTGTGTGTACTGTCTGTAAATGAACCCTTTTCACATTTACGCTTCATTCCTTCTGGAAGTAGCCTTCGCTGAGTAAAGCTACTTGCGCTGCAACAACAAACACAACAATGTCTGAGTCAAACACTGTTTACAAAAAAGTTTTATAGAAAAACTGAGAACTGCAGCGGAATCAAAGAAACAGCTTGAAATATTAGCACAAGTAGAATTTAAGGGCAAATAATCTGAACCCACAGCGAGTAGAAATAGTTTGCTAGGTGAACAAAGCTAATCTGACAGACTCTCAGCCAACCGGCAGAGTTTAAAACTCGAGTTTTTGTGTCTCTTTGTTCCTCTTCATCAACCGACAGCATCGAGCTCTGACTAAAAACGTAAAATCACTCGCTACATGTGTTAACTCATCTCTCAATTAACTAGAAATACAGCTAGCTAATGTTAGAAAAAGGATACGTGATAAGTCATCAAACTTTTACTAACCTTTTCATCTGTTCACAATTTTATCATTTTGTACAGTGTTTTGTAGAAATGAACTGAAATATGAAATAATACATCCACAATATCAGCTAACGACATATCTAGCTAATTATCATAAATGGTAACGTCAGGTAACGTTAATGCACCCTGCTAGCTTTGAATGAATTCCTCTAAGATGAATTTATCCTTTATTTCCAGTTCTCTAGCATTTCTGGACAGAGATTAGTCTCTCATAAAGAAGAGGTGAATAATATTTCCGTTACAGTAAACATTCAGCTTTAAGGCTTACTGAAAATCATTTTATCTTGTGTCCCACGTACTTGTTTTTTTTTTTTTTTTTTTTTTTTTTGTGAAAAAGGACCTTTACATGGCTAAACCTTTTGCTCTTTGAGCAACATTAATGACTTAATTAAGGAAATGGACATACTTTGTAGGTGACCACTCCTGTGAACTGACTTGCGGTCTTAAAGGAGCGATTTGTCATTTTTAGCGCCCTCTAATGCCCGTGTAAAGAATTGCAAATGCAAAAAAAAAATCATTGGCAAGCCTTCAACCTTTGTTGAAATCACTTGTAGTTGCATAAATTGCCTTTTATTGGGAAAAAAAAAAGTTTTAGCTGTACTTTGGCTGGGGGCGGAGCTAATTTTAGGGCCGGAAAATGTCAAACAAAAGCATGAAATGAAAAAAAATAATTAGCAGCTCTATTATGTGGCAATATTGCAAATCACAGTATGTCTGAGGTTTCTGTGAAATTATAGGATTGTTTCAGGCCCAGAAACACCTGTGAATATTGCGAACTGCACCTTTAATAAGGAGTCTATCAGTTTCACAGATTTGTTTTTTATTATGCATGTGTTCGATAAAGTGAGATCACCTCTGAGGTATAGATACACAGGTACTTTAAGACTGTCATTTGTGAAATGCTCCTAAATTAAAGCAAATGGTAAAAGACGCTGCTATGAATCGAGTCATCCACACTGTTCTAATGAACTGTTTAATATTCATGAAATGATTTTAATATTAATTAATATTCATTCCTTATTCGCATTAGGAAATCAAGAGGAAGGAATTTATTAGGAAAATCAGAAGGAAATGTATTTATTGTAAGATCATTTGAAAGTTTTCCAGAAGAAATTTCACATTGTCACTGGAATTCATTTTTATTTGAATTTAATTTGAAGTGAATCCACTGAACCGTAACTGACTGACTGTAAATTCTCTTATTGGAGTATGTGTGAAAGTGGTATTATGGTATGTTGTATTGGATGAAATGTTCTACAGTATAACACTATGATCTCCGTCTGTGCTGTATGAAAAATGTCAAATAATGACAATAATGTTGAAATATATATATAAACAAGCCACTTGTTTAGACTTCTTATAATGCATCTGTGATTATATACAATCTGTATTAGGCTTATGGTGATTCTGTTGAAGGAGTCAAAATGTTTATGAATAAATAGACACTTATTAGATATTTTGATCATTATGGTGACATGAGATGGGGGGCGGGGGGGGTTTGCAGTACTGCATTTGTCCAACAGGCAAATATGAGGCAGATATGAGATATGAGACTTTGCTTTTTAAAATAATTTTAATAGATTTACTAAGACCTCAAAGAATAAACTGTGTGAATTACATCACGTGCATCTGATATGATGCCAGCGTTGAATTTACATACAGTGAGTGTTAAGTGAAGAAAAACTCCACTAAGGATACAAAGTCGTTGTACTTCCCACCTCTGTATATCCAACCTTCAGCTTCTGCATTGATGGTAGAACTTAAGCTTCCAGGATTTGTTAGTACTTATTCTCCAATGTATCCACAAAATATGCCCTGTTCAGCTACAAAACCCAGATGATTCGGTGATTACTGATAGCTGATAGTAAACAACGGCGATCGGTGATTAGTGGTTGGGAGTAACAATGATCAGAGATTAGTTACTAGGAGCAATGGTGATCTGTGATTGGTGTTTGGGAGTAATGGTGATCTGTGATTAGTTGCTGTGAGTAATGGTGATCAGTGATTAGTCATTATGAGCAATGGTGATCAGTGATTAGTCATTGGGAGCAATGGTGATCTCTGATTGGTGTTTGGGAGTAATGGTGATCAGTGATTAGTC
>JAKKZJ010000019.1:16566860-16577715 GCA_033441845.1 Pangasius mekongensis
CACACTTGCCACTGTTTAAACCAGATAAACTTAAACAGAGTGAAATAAATTGTTCCACTGTATACTGTATCAGTATCAGGAAAAAAAAAAAAAAAAAAAAACATACTCAAACTCAGTCTGAAAGAAGAAAAAAAATCGATATCCATGCATTGGTATGTCTGAGCAGAGATTAGCTGTTTGATCTGCGTTGTTTATGAAAAGACAGAAACTTGGACTGACACCAAGTTTTTCTTTTCTTCCTTCCTTTTCTTGTGCTTGTCTGAAAGCCTAGAATTACACACCATGGTGTTTGACAGGCTTTTCTGTTAATTGCACCACAGAGTGCTCTGTCTTTCTTTCTCTCTCTCTCTCTCTCTCTCTCTCTCTCTCTCTTTCCTTTCTTTCTCCCACACTCGTTTTTCTTAGCTATTTTTGGTCCTTTCTTCCCACCGTCCCCCTCACTGTGTTGCTATGGGCTCTTGTCGGAGATGGCGATATCCTTCTCTGATAACGCTCCACGTTCGTCACACAAGTAGCGGAGGATCACAGACACCGGGGACGTTCTGCCGTAGGAAAATAATCAGTGATCAAGCGGAGTTGCTGTTACCACACCGGACTGGATTATTTTCCTGAAAAGCGCGTCCTGAAGCCTTTCGTTCCTCTTAATGAATGAAATCTCCATTTATAGTTATGTTTTTAATGTCTGAGAAACGAGTGAGTTCCTGTAAACAGTTGAACTCTCACCAGCCTCTCTCTCTCTCTGGTGAGGGAACAAGAGGTTGTCACGTTACCGAAGACTCTCAGTTACTGCCGTTACAACGCGCTGACACTGGAGACTCCTTCCATGAAGGCTACATAAACATCTCCTTACAGAAAACTTCATTACACATGTTTATCAGGTTGAGTGCTGGGTATCTTGGTGCCACACACACATACACACACACACACACACACACACATGCACACACACACACACACACACGCACACACACACACACACACACACACACACACACACACACACACACACATTTTTAAGGAGACAGTTAAACACATCAGTGAGCTTGTCCTGCTGAGTGAAGTTAGCATCAGTGCATCGTGCTTATGTTTATCTGCTTCCCCCGGCAGCTGTACACGTCTGGAGGTAAACGTGAAGCACAGACGTGAAGCACAGACGTGAAGCACAGCCACCCGTTTGTTCCTCTTTAGCGCGGTAAACACGAGTTCCTGCAGAGAACGGGTGAACAAATGACGGGTTATTACCACCGACCACCACACAAACCAGCGCTGTCCCTACGTCAGACCTTTCTCTACTAAACACAGTGTTAACGCTGGATTATGTTGTAGCTCACGGTTCTCTTAGCCCACACACACACACACACACACACACACACACACACACACACACACACACACACACACACACACACACACAAAGCTGAGCGTTTAAATCAGTAACAGAAGAGACAGAATGCGAGGCTGGGGAATATTCACACTTTGGCACAAACCCCAGGAACAAGAACTCCACGCTTTGTCTCTGCTTATTGCATCACGCTTCATCAAGTTAGCCACATGGAGACGTGTGCCTTACATTTCAAATTATTAAACTCAGCATCCTGCAGGTTTTTAGCAAAAGATATTTCCTGATCACTCATTATTTCACCTTCTGCATATGGCTAAGAGGTCTGCGCTGCTGTATTGTGTGGCTTTGTAACCAAAGTCTACCTTCGAAATGCAGCAAATGTTTCAAATAGTTACACGACCCTGGTCCTGCTGAGATCCAGCGCTGTCGCTGACACTGACGCGTTTGTCCGTTTGAGCTGAAATAGCCTTTGTGTTGAGCTATATTTCACAGCTCCGTGACACCTAAAATCGTATCGTTGTAATTACACGTAGCATGTGATTGAAATTAGTCCACTGTGGTGTTATCGTTGTGTATGTTTATCTTTTTATGTCCTGCGTTCACACCAGCAGCAGTTTCTCACCTCCCGTCGCCCGTATTGTCCTACCTTTGTTGTTATCGTGCGTTCCTGTCTTGAGTTACGGAAGAATCCCATGTTTTCTTCACATCTCGATTCGATAAACAATATCGCTAGCTAGCAACGTTACAAGGAGCGAAACCCAAAAACGAGCGCAGTTTTTCACTGAGCGTAATCAAAAACTCTAGCTCCAAAACGCAAGCGTTCTTTTAAAATGTGCTTAACTGGTTAATAATGTTGTTATTTGAAAGTGTTGCCTAAAAGCCTAAATATTTTCCAAATCGGCTTAAATTCCTGTCCAGAACTGCTCGCGAAGGTGTTGCGTTAGAAAGCCACTGTAGCCAGGAAAGATAGGCAGGCTATCATATGTAAAGAACGTTATTAACCATTTAAAAAAAAAAAAGAAAGAAAATTTGTAACTGGTTCCCAACTAAACAGAGCGGGGCTTGGAACACTGTAGCAAAATGAAAAATAAACCGTTTCTAAAACCTTCTTAAACGAGATGTCTGTGTCTCACCCTTACTACTGACATGTCAAATTTATTCCTTTAGCTTTCCTTTGTGGTGATGTGGAAATCTTGTTTATAGCTAATTATCATAAAAGCCGATGCTAACGCCATGACCTGGAGTGTGAGTGCTGTGCAGCGTGTCCTCCGAGCCCGAGCGTTGGGCAGTACACTGATGGTTTTGTCAGCCTTAATTCTGGCCTTGACTGCAGCTCTGTTAATGTAAAGACAGAGGACGAGAAGATGAGAAGATAGTTGGGCCTTCCGCGCTCTCTTCTTACACTGTGTGAGTGCTGGAGTTCTTGCTCACCGTCTGGGTTTAAGTCATGCAGCTATAGGATGATGGCGGGAACACCTGAGCCCAGCACCGCAGACTCTCGCATACGGTGATGCGCCCGCACATAACACCTCCCACTGCAGGTGTCCAAACCCCCGAGGTGTGAACCGAGGGATTAATAATCAGCACGACTCGCACGCAACGACGGAGGGAGAGACGGAGGGAGAGACGGAGGGAGAGACGGAGGGAGAGACGGAGGGAGAGACGGAGGGAGAGACGGACCGAAAGGCATAGACAGGCACAGGCAGAGAAAGACGCTGAGAGTGAGACACATGGGGGGCGGGGGGGTGAGAGAGAGAGAGAGAGAGAGAGAGAGACAGAGGAAGATGTAGAGAGGTAGAGAGACAGAGAGACACATACACAGACAGTGAGACCCACATGGAGAGAGACATTGAGCGAGAGAGACAGAGCACTAGAGACCGAGACAAAGAGAGATACACAGTGAGACAGAGACACAGAGGCAGATCGATGGTTTGAAAGAGAGATGGACTGAGAGAGAGAGAGATACAGGGAGAGAAAGACACACATACAGAGTGAGACAGAGAGAGAGAGAGAGAGAGAGAGAGAGATACACACACACACACAGACAGACCGAGATGAACGCTCATCAACAGCCCTGGATTTTAAAACAGCCCCTAAAACAGTCCTATAAATCTTGTTCATGTATCTGCGTGTGTTTTGGAGGACAGTACTCAGTGAGATGAGTGCTGTCAGTGATTATAAACGTGGGAGGTTGTCTCTCTGCTTGTCCTTTTTTACAGGGGAAGATGCGTTTATGAGCATTGTTGTAGCTCAGCATGCTGTGAGAGCCGCTTGAAATCCCACACATGATTATAAAGATGTCAGTGCAGCTCTGCTTATCCACAGCTTTATTCTTTCTTTAAGACCACATTACAGCGTCTGTCAGAAATGTTTTCATTCATGCGAAGACTCTTCAGCGTTCCCGCTAAACATCAGCGATGCTAATAGCGATATTAGTGAGGGTTAATAAGATAAGAACAAATCTCTTATACAGCACACCAAGCCCTTGGCTATTGCAGGCGAGTTTGCGCTTTACTTTCCCTTGCGCTTGTTTCATTCTCACGTTTGTAACAAACATCTTGGTGGTGGTTCTCATCGTGTTCCTCACACCGCCTCTCACACGTACCGCTTTCTCATTAGCCGTGCTGCGTTGCATCCTGCAACCCTTGTCTGTAAAGGGAAGGGCGGATCTGTCAGTCGCTGGGCTGTAATTTGACAGCTGTGTATGACTAACTTACAAATCTGTGCTCATCCTGAGTGTAGCACCTGCAGCGCGACCTCCAGATCACCTCATGATTTGTGAGAGGAGAGGAGGAGAGCGAGAAAGCCGTGCACAATGACTGTTCACTTCCAGGAATGGAAATTCCCGTGACTTCACACACACTCTTAGATGGGGAATGTTTTTTTTTTTTATTTTTATTTTTTTTATATAAGGGTGTGTGTTAATTGTGTATCTGCTTTGCCCCTCACACCCTCCCTGCTTTTGAGAGACCCAGTGACAGGAACCTCACATTTACACCTTTCACAAGAACTGTCCGCCGCAGACACGATTCAAGGCGCCACGAACCGAGTCATATGCAGATGACACATAACCCCGGTGCACTCGCATACCTCCTGTATGAGCCGAGAAACGCTCTTTTGTCCTCACCGCTCGTTGCCGCTGAACAGAATCTCAAATCGGTTTATTTACCCGTGCCGATGTGAGGCTTTGTTGAACCCCGAGTTGAGTCGGGCCCTGTGTCCTGCTCAGCTGGAGGTAAATGAAGTCACACTGTAGTTATGTCACTCCGTTACCCTCCTCCTCCTCCTCCTCCATCTCTATTTTAGATTCTCTCTCCTCTCTATCTCGCTCATTAAGGTTAACCCGCTAGCATCGCCACGCTACGGCAGAAAACACTCGGCAGATGGTTGCTAAGCAACTAAGAAAACTGACATTTCAGAGCCTATCCTTGAATGTGTCATGAGGGAAATTCTCATGGTGCATTCATGCCGCATTTCATAGTATGCAAGCACAGCACACTGAAAACACTACAGCAGTTTTAGTAGAAGGAAACTGGAATGGTTCTAGTATATGAAATTAATTATTTTAGCCTGTTTCTCAAAACGTTTTCCAAAGGGTTCTTTTCCGATTTTCCAAAGAGTGAATGCATCCATTACCCTTTGTTTTAAAGTCCCTATGAAAACCGCTTGAGAGACATGATTTGGTTCCATATGTTGATGTATTTCTTCTTGAAGCGGGAAGTGATGTGCTTGGCCGGTTTATACAACAGCGCCACATCCCTGTCGAATCTAAACGAACCTGACAGTAGCTGTGTGAACGAACTAAATATGAAACAGCAAAGAGTTTGATGAGAGATTTCTTCAACCGTGGAGGATTTCTCACCACCGCCCTCACCCACACGATGAGATACCGAGCCGAGTTTGTCTGAGAGTGTCAGCGGCGCCGATGATGACGGATACGTTATAGAGCGTAGAGATATTAACTGCGCGATAACAAGACCAGTACAGGATGAATCATCAAAAAAAATTTTATCATTTGCTGGAAAAGATATACTATCATATTCATGCCTGTAAATCCTAAAGGACAGGCACAAAAAGTTCTGATTTTTAAATCAGAACAGTGGGTGTAATATTTGGCTATGTTGGATATGTTTCTCCTCGCACTCAACAGCAGCAACTTCAGTAAAATATCTGCTCATAGCAGAAATACATGTCTCGGTAACTTTGCAGGAGCTCTAAACGGGATGATGTGGACCCCCAAAATCCAATCAGAACAAAGTGTGGCTTCTGTTTATCTGTCAGTCATGTTACCCGTCAACTCAGAAGGCTCCTCCAGTTTCCCTGGCTTTCACGCGTTCTCACGTGTCCCCAAGGCAGTGCGTGTTATGTTTTGTTGGTGTGGCTTTTGGAGGGTTGGGGTTACTAATTGGAGGGCTGTTTTATTTATTTGAATAGACGTTCTGGTTTCTGAGCCCCTCCTGAACATTTGAGCTTTTTTTAAGCACTAACAAGTATTTTAATCTCTGCAAGGGCTTGTTGATTAGATTCTCATTATGGTGTACATGGGATTTTGTTTCACTTTAGGCAGCCACAAGATTAAACAGAATGTTTCAGGAAGTGCAAATCTGTTTTGCGCTTCAGCGCCTGGTTTCTGGCAGTTGGTGAACTAGAGGTGTTCCTGCTTGGCTTGAGGCCATTAAAGATATTGACAGAGTGTAACTGTGAATTATGCCCCAGCCCTAAGTGCATCGTTAATGCATTATTATAGAAGAGTGACTAAAGAATAATTATAATTTTCTTACAGGATTTGTCTTCTTGGAGCTGCTCTGCTGTGTAAACCACTTGTAGCATTAGTTCAAGCTGTAAACTTTGCAGTAAAGCTTAAAGTATCCATTAGTGTGGTCTGATGTGGTCTTCCTGTTGCTGTTACTTGTTAATGATGTGCATCACTCCATCTTCTTTTCTTTTTCTTCTTCTTTTTTAAATATAGAATTCACTCTCAGAACTGATGGAGAAGGACAACTAGTCACTTTGCCGTGTTGCCACGCGGCTTGATTTCCATTAGAAAGAGACCACTGCTGACTTTGATCTCCATCACCTCGTGCTATCTTGGTTGTCCCTGGCCTACTAGCTAAGTGGCAGCGCATGATCTCCAGAGATTCTGAGTATTCCGCAAACATGCTCCAGTGCTGAGCTCTGTCTCTTGACTTCACCATGACCAGCCTGAAGCGTTCGCAGACCGAGCGCTCTGTGGGGGGCTCTGTACCCGCCACAGATGAATTTTACACCCGCCGCCTACGCTTGCCCAATGGAGGGGCGCCTCCTCCACGCAGCGAGAGCACCCACCTGTCTGGAGGCACACCTGGAGTGCCCAAGATGGGAGTCCGGGCGCGGGTGGCTGACTGGCCTCCGAGGAAAGATGGTGGTGGTGGCGGTAGTGGTAGTGGTGGAAGTGGCAGTAGCAGTGGGAGTGGCAGTGGAGGAGGAGGAGGCGGCGGTGTGTGGCACATTACAGTGGAGACCGACTCACCATCGACTACTTCTGTGAGCACCCAGAGCAACCTTTCGGCTAAGCTTGGTCACTTGATCAGCCCCCAGGACTCGTCCATGCTGCGCAATATTCAGAATACACTAAAGAATAAGATCCAGAGCAAGGGAAAAGACAATCGCTTCCTATCCCCAGATGGTTACTTGGGCTCACCACGCAAGGGCATGCGTCGCATTCGCCAGCGCAGCAACAGCGATATTACCATCAGTGAGCTGGACGGAGATGGCAACGAGGGTTGGTCCTTTTCTGGCTGGACACCAATGCACCGCGAGTACGGCAGTACCTCCTCTATCGACAAGCATGGCGTCTCCGGAGAAAGCTTCTTTGACATGCTCAAAGCCTACCAGACCGATGACCCCGATCAGCGTAGCCCTGCTCCTGAGAAATTAAGCGAACTGCTTACTGTGGCACACAAGCAGACCGCCCTTGACCTGCCAGACGGGCCCCTGGGACCCCCACGAGGCAGCCCTGCAAGTCGCCTCAAGGAAAGAGAAAAGCACCTGAAACGGCGTTCCAAGTCTGAAACTGGAGGCGAGTCCATATTCCGCAAGTTACGAAGCGTGAAGGCAGAAGGTGACTCTTCTCGTGCAGGTTCGGATGCGGAAGATGGGAAGTCTGAGGATGCAGGTCCTCCTCCAAAGCCCTGGGTCTGTCAGAAGGGTTTCGCCCATTATGACGTCCAGAGTCTTCTGTTTGACTTGAATGAAGTAGTGCAAAACCGACAGAGTGCTTCCAAAAGGAAGAACACCACCACCGGAGCCTCTGCTGCTGCCGCCGCTTCAGCCTCCACCTCCTCCTCCTTATCGTCCACCCAGAGCGGGGCCTATGGCTCCCCCTGCGGCAGCCAAGAAGAGCTCAGCGCCAAGGACGGACCAGCGCTGGACCCCGGTGACGATAAAAGCAACGATCTGGTCCTCAGCTGCCCCTGCTTTCGTAATGAGATAGGGGGCGAAGGTGAGAGGAACATCAGCCCTTCGAAACAGGGCAGCATCGGCAGTAGATCGGCTAATTCTTCCAGGGACGAGGACGGGTCCCGTGAGGCGGCGCCCAGCACGCACTTCAGTAACGCAGGGGTGGCTGTGCTGGAAGCTCCCAAAGATGGGAAGAGCATTCACCATGAGAGGGGAAAGAGCAACATTTTGGAGCATGTGGACTTGGGTGCCTATTACTACCGGAAGTACTTCTATTTAAGAGGTGAGTGTGTGGGTTTCATTGTTCGCCAAGCTGTCAGGGAACAATTATTTGTGCTTCATAGATTTTCTCAGAACTTATTATCCCTGAAATGGCATCAGGAAAATCTCTTAAACACAGGGGACAGGTGTGCATGTCTGCCAATGAGACACATTTGTAATAGTCCCAAATTGCTATCTGTTTGAGTCTTCTGCAGTTTTTATTATTGACAAGCCACCCCCTTTCCCTCCAACTGACCCCACCCCATTTGTTGAAATGCTCTCTGTCTAAGGCAGAGTAGCAGGGGCTAAGCTATATTTTAAGAGATGTTAGGTTAGAATGAGTGCAGTGTTTTTGTCTTTTATGTTTTATTTCGCACTTCCAGAAAGTTAGCTCGCTGCTCTAGCCTGTTTGTAGCCTTACGAGTCATCCTGTCCAGCTACCCGCATGAAGAAATCATTATCTTCTTAACAGAAGAAGGCCTCTTGAAAGCTGTGCTACTTGGTGCAACCGGTGAACTTGAACGTACAGGCGATTTACATCTAAACTAGGCTGCTTGTGTTCAGCTGGACCAACCGGCTGCAGAGATAAGCAGCTCTCAGGGTCTGTGGGGTGAAGCTAATTTCTGGCCCATAAAGATGTAAACAGAAGCCTGAAAATTTGGAATTAGCCAAATCTGTTGCATGGCAATAATGTTTCCTCTTTGGGATCTTTTGAAATTTATTTGAATATTAAGGGTCTTAAAGCATGTTTCAGAATGACACCATGCACCGTTAACAATATATAAAAGTACCATTCATGTCATAAATTCTTGTGAAGGCACGTTGAAGGTGATGAACTAGCTGCTGAGGAGATGAACCGTTTAGTGACGTCCCGATCCTGATGTTTTCCATCATTCTCACATAAGGGCGTTGCTGGCACTGTAATCTTTACCATCTATGGAGTTACACAAGCCGACGCATCGATTCACTAAAATAAGCCGTGTCTGTTAGCGCTGCAGTTTAGTCTGATAAAGGGCTGTTGCATAACCTTAGAGCAGTCATGTGAGCAGAATAGCACGGCATTGTTTAAACTATTCAGTATCAGAATGGAAAAGACTGCAGGCATGTTAGATTTATTCATAAATTATAGCAGGCTCATAAGGGAAAGCGAGAGCCATCGTCAAACTTGAGATTTCAGATATCGATTCCAGTAGACGAGTTGCTTACACACAACCTCCTGCATTGATGAATCGATAGTCACTTGTGCTTGGAGTGAAATTCTGTGTTTTGTCTGATGAGCCGACGAGTTTTGAAGACATTGTTGAAATTGTAAAGAAATGCCATTTCTGTGTTATGGGAATGATGTGTGCAGTGTTACAGAAAGCTGCTCTGCTGTTTTTTTTTGTTTTTTTTTCTCTTTTCCCTTCCTCCCTCTCCCTTCCCTCCTCTTATAGAGCACTGGAACTATTTGGGAGTGGACGAGACACTCGGGCCGGTCGCTGTGAGTCTCCGGCGAGAGAAGCTGGACGATCATAAAGAGCACGGCCCGCAGTACAATTACAGGGTCATCTTCAGAACCAGCGAGGTGAGCGTTCACAGCACGCACTCTCCCTTTCACTGAACGCATCTGCGGTGTCTCTCGGACCCCGTCCACCAGTATCCGCAAAATTATTCCCCTTCTCACAGTCGGCGTTTTGAGAATGTCTTTGGCCCCGTGAACGGCAATTTTTTTTAAAAATGTATCTCCGTCCACATGAACAACACTTTGGAAAATCTCTCCATCCACACAGTGTTTTCAACAATATCTTTGTCCGCACAATTAATTTATAATTATCTGAAAATGCTCACATGGCAGGCGATAATGTCTCAGACTGTTACGTCAAACGCCTCAAGATTAACGTTAAGAGCTGTAGAAGGAGAGATGTGGAAAACCATCAACACGGACAAAAGTTCTAAAACCAAAAACAAACACGAGGATTCGTGTGTGTGTGTGTGTTCTGCCTGATGATTTGGAGCTGCCGCTTAAGGTTACACTTGAATGCGAAGTGTTCGGTCGCGTCTCAAACCGAAATCTCCATTTTCCAGTGAGGTTTGTATCGTGCTGAAATCTTTAAATTCCTCCACAATGTATGAAAAATTTCCACTGACGCAAAACCCCATTTTCACGTGGACGGGAGACCAAAAGGCAGAGCGCAAACCTACGTTTTTGTTTTTTTTTTTCTTTCCTCTACTCGGCTTACGTGTAGCTGCTTTTCAGCAGGCAGCAGTGATGAGAATTCAGCTCTGACGCCCACCACCGTCTTATATAACGCTCTCAGGAGCGCAGCAAACCGGCTGCCAAAGCTCAGCGCTCATCACGCTAGCGCCCTAACTGGCCCACTGCCCCCTTAATCACACCGAGATCTGGACTGCTGCTCTAGATCAGGTCCTTGCAATCAGAAATAAAAGGGGGAAAAGGCAGAGCTCTCAGACTCCTGACGGAGACGTCGCGCCCTGGTCTCATTTATAGAAGCTACTTGTGATTCAGACGCACTCTGATGAAGCTTAATAGCTTTGATCCCGGCGTGACTCATGGCTCTGTGTGTCACTTTTTTTTTTTTTTTTGTGCTGCTATTTCCAGACACACAGGTAGGATGGAGGTGTTTTTTTTTTTTTTTTTTTTTTTCCTTCCTCCAAGCATTTTAATGTAACCTCTAAGAATACACTAATGCAAAGAATATACAGTGGTTGATATGATAGTGGGGTCCGAGTTTGAGTATCAACATACACTCATTTATTTAACAGCAGCCAAACCTAGCAAAAATACAACGTTACCACAACAACCACGTTTTGTTC
>JAKKZJ010000019.1:16583303-16608655 GCA_033441845.1 Pangasius mekongensis
GTGTGTGTGTGTGTGTGTGTGTGTGTGTGTGTGTGTGTGTGTGTGTGTGTGTGTGTGTGTGTGTGTGTGCGCGCACTACACAGAACGTTGTTTAATTATGTTCTCTTTATAGGGTTGCTGACACGAGACCGCTGTCAGTGACCATGACGTGATGTAGCTCAGTGTTGTTAGTTTGAGAGAATATGAATTAGAGAGTACATAAAGCCAGCAGCTAAGAAGATGGACGACACCGACCATTTCTCTCTCTGCTTTGCCTTGGTGGTGCGTGTGTGTGTGTGTGTGTGTGTGTGTGTGTGTTTGGTGACATTTGCAGCAGGTAGTCTCATGGGCTAACAGAAAATGCAGGGATGGTATTGGGAAGTTAGACAGTTATATTGAAAAGAGTTCTTAGGAAAATAAACAGATAGATAATTAGATGGATGGGAGGAAGTAGACAGACTGATTGGAAAAGATGTAGAGAGACTGACAGATGGACATAGACAAGCTGACCGGGACAGACAGGCTGACTGGGACGGACGTATATGGCGTGAAGGGGACGGATGTAGTCGGACAGACATGGATACAATAAGAGACAGCTGTAGATGGATGGACAGAGATGGACGTAGAGAGACGGGTGCAGACAGACAGATGGACATACGTAAGTAGTCAGTAAGTAGACATACAGACATCTACAGACAGAGAAAGATGGACAGACAGACTATGCAGAGAGACTGACAGACGGGTATAGATGGCCTAACAGATGCCGATGGACAGGGAAGACAGACGGACAGAGACAGACTCAGACGGACAGAGACAGACTCAGACGGACAGACAGAGACAGATGTAGGCGGTCAGAGATGGACGCAGATAGAAATGACAGGGATGGGTACAGACGGACCGAAAGAGACAGATGGACACACACACACACACACACACACACACACACACACACACACACACACACACACACACACACACACACACACACAATGAAATTGAGGGAGTCTGCAGTAGAGCCATCATGGGAAATAACACACTCTAAGCAGAAGGGAAGACTCGGACAAACAGACGATTAGAGAATTCTTCAGTGCCACTCCATGAAGTGCTGCAGTGGAGTTTTATCGAGCCGGTGTTTTCCTCACTCCTGTTTTCCCCACACACTTAACTGCCCTCCTTTTTTAAAATTTATTTATTTATTTATTTTAAATTAGGAATCGTTGCATGCAGGACGTGTGGGTTTGCTCTCGTCATCAATCACTGCTGCGGTGTTGTTGATCCAGACGGACAGACAGAGACAGACTCAGACAGAGGAACACAGACAGATATAGATAGACAGTGAAGGAGAGCTTGCTTGGCCCCTCCATAAACAGCTCTAGAGTTTTATCGAACCATTTGTATCCTCGCTCTCTTTCCCCACACACACTTAACAGCACTCTCTTTAAAATTAGGAGCGAGTTTTCCATGCAGTATGCACAGCTTAGCTCCCGTCATTAGTCCCCGCTGCACCGTTGCGGCTCTGCGACTCAAACACGGCAGTGCGAGGTGTTTATTGCGGCGGTAAACGTATTTATGTGCATACCTGCTGTTTTAAGGCCTGTCTTTAGATGCGCCGACGCTCCTAAAACGCTGCAGCGTAAGCCCTCATCAGCTTTTAATCAGAGCCACATGGAAACGTGTTAAAGGATGGAAAGAAAACTTCCAGGTTGGTTAGGAAATGTGACACTGTCATTGACCTATCTGCTTTTGTTCTCAACATACTGCACTCTTTTTCAGTCTGTGAACTTTCTTTACACACACACACACACACACACACACACACACA
Source organism: Pangasius mekongensis (assembly GCA_033441845.1). Lineage (NCBI taxonomy): Eukaryota > Metazoa > Chordata > Actinopteri > Siluriformes > Pangasiidae > Pangasius > Pangasius mekongensis. The sequence continues at coordinate 16,585,105 of JAKKZJ010000019.1, forward strand.
CACACACACACTTTTTAAGCTGGCCTCTGTGTGGGCAGTGTGCCGTGGACTAAAGCAGCCCACACGCTGTGTATTTATAGTGCACGTATGTAATCCAGGGAGCCTCGCTGTACCTAAGCTATAGGGGTGAGGCAGGAACAATAAAGCAGCCTGATCACTGAGTCACTGGCCTTTCAGTCGACTCGGCAGCTCAGGAGTGGATTTTGTTTGCCTGGAATGTGCGCTGTGTTTCACTTGACCTTCAGAACGCGGGTGGTGACTATCGTTCTCTACGCCTAAACACACTTTTGGACACCGCGTTCCAGCGACGTGGTTTAGACTCTCGCGTTGGAAATGATCCATTTTTAACCTCCGATCAATAACCTGCACGACTTAATGGCCCGATAAACATCACGCAGTTTATCCGCATTATTCACAGCTCATCGCTTCGGTTTAAGCCGTGCGATTTCAGCAGGCTTTTAAGATGATCACTGTAGGAAATTTCAATTAAATTCTATAGCAGAGTGTGAGAACGCGTCTTCTCCGTGTCGGATCACACAGTGAAGCTCCTCTAACGATAGAAAACGAACGCGTTCTGTTTACACCGGTTTTCTCGTGCAGAAAAGAGCCTCGCGTAAACACAAACTTTCTTCAGAATTAGCTTGATGTTCATTTACTATGTCAAATAACAAAAATGATCGATGTATGTTAAGGTGCAACAAAATATCAGTTCAAAGGTTTGCACCCCTCTTTATGAATGTAATATATTCCAGGTAACGTGCATGTCTTTTATAACCTGTTGGTCGGATGATATGCCGTTTTCAGATCAGGTTCAGAGATAATATGTGAAAGTAATAAAATCCTAATGGAGTATTCTTCTATGACGGTACATCCCAAAGTGTTTTATTCCTTTTACACCACAGCAATTTGCCAACGATTACAATTTATTAAAGAGCAACACTTCATAGTTTCAGTTTATAGTTACATTTAATGTTCTGTAAAGTCCACAAAACAAATCAGTTCCTGTTTTCACTTGCGTTATAACAGCTATAAAAAAAAAATTAAAAAAATGTGTTCCCTCACCAGCCTCTCTTTCTTTCTCTCTCTTAAAGTTAATAAGACCGAGAAAAAACCACAAAGCGTAAACTCCTCCGTCGGGAAAACTCAGTTACAGCTTTACCTCCGACTGTTACGAAGCGCTGACACTGGAGACTCCTTCCGTAAATGGTTAAATAAACATCTCCTCACAGAACACTTGAGCTGTCACTATAGTAATGATAATGTGTTACGACTAGTGCATTAATACAAACCCGTGATCCGAGGCTGCACCGCAAATCTGTCTACTGTTATAGAAAATTAACCGACATCATCTGACCAATCAGAATCCAGAATTAAGCAAGCTTTTATACGGTGCTGTAGAAGCGAAGTTTTCCATTTTTCCATTCAGAAACCATGGGCGTGCAAACTTATGCACTCAGCTGTATATCTACAGGAAGATACAGTGTTAACTTCTTGTCCTTTATGCTGGTGTTTATACAGGGTAAGTAGTGTGTGTGTGTGTGTGTGTGTGTGTGTGTGTGTGTGTGTGTGTGTGTTTTCGTTACACTACGCGAGTCTCTTTCACTTCACTCTGTATATATCCTGTTTCTAATCTGTGCTTTACCTCCTTTCCCTTCTTTCCTGCCTCCGTCATTGTGCAAGTACTGAGAGCTTCACTTCAGCTCCTTACAGCTCCTCCTGGCCGACCGCTCGCAAGTTCCACGCATACCAGACAGAACAGGAAGCTTTAGATGTCCATTCCAGAGGCTTAATGAAAGGAAAAGAAGAAGGGTGGGGGGAACGAGGGAGCTGCAGGAGTGGGAGGATTTTCACAGACAGAACACAAAATACCAAAAAGATTTTTTTTTTTTTTTTTTTTTTTTCCCCTTCCTGTGAAGTTGGCCAAGCCTCTCGGAGATTACTCCCACAAAATGTCCCTTGTGGAGCAAGTGCAGTCAAAGAAGTAATGCTTTCTTTTTTCCAACAGTTTCTGAGAAGAAATGCAGAAATTCTTTCCACCGGGTATCGTTTACACGGGTTTGACCTTGTCTTTTGATCGCAGGCTCGTCTAATTAGAAGCTGCTCCGAACTGAAGTTGTTTATTTTTTATGAAGTTGAAAGCCAGAACTCCAGAGAGGTAGAAATGTATTTACTCCCATTACTTATTTCAGACAGCGATGATAATTTCCTCTACTCAGGGAAAAGTTCGGCTCATCCATAAACATGAAACCCTTCGGCGCTGTTTTGGAGAGATTCAGCAATTATCTTGTTCATCTTCACACACTTTATCCTGTTTCTGTTGTGTATTAGATTGTTTAAAATTCCTTCGCCCACTCGTCTTTTCTTTCTCACATTTCTCTCTCTCTCTTTTTCTTTTTTTTTTTTTTTTTTTTTTTTTAAATTTATTGCAGCGTTGCCGTTGCCCGTTCCAGGGACGTCCCCGCGTTCGGACCGCCCATCCCAGAGGACGTGAAGTTCCCCAAATCCTCCGTCTTCCGGGACTTCCTGTTGACTAAGGTGATCAACGCGGAGAACGCCGCGCACAAGTCGGACAAGTTCCGCGCCATGGCGACACGCACGCGCCACGAGTACCTGAGGGACCTGGCCGAGCGCCACGTCACCAGCACACCCATCGACCCCTCAGGCAAGTTCCCCTTCATCTCTCTGGCACACAAGCGCAAGGAGAAGAGCCGGCCTTACTCGGGGGCGGAGCTCCGCAGCCCCGGGTCCATCACCTGGGCCGTGTATACGGAGGACCACAGCGCTGGAGGAGAACTCGAAGCCCTGCTCGCCATCTCCAACGACTTCCTCATCCTGGTGGATCCAGAGGCCAAGGCTGCTGTGTTCAACTGCGCCGTCTGCGACGTCATCGGCTGGACGCTGGGGAGCCCCGCCTCCATGAAGATCTTCTACGAGCGCGGAGAGAGCGTCTCACTGCGCTCGGTCAACAACAACACCGAGGACTTCAGGGAGGTCGTCAAACGCCTGGAGGTGAGAGACGAGGCTGCGACGCGCCTCGCGTTGTGTTTCTGTTTGTGTATTATTTTGATGTGAAAAATCTGTTCTGGACTTCAGCGCACTTCTCAGCCGGTGAGCAGGGACAGAGTGGGCTGTGCGAATGATCTCCTGCCAACAGTGTTTACTTTTACAGAACTTTAGACCATGATGTTCTTTTAGTCTGACAAAAATATAATGAAATTAAATTATGAGACATTAAAATTAGCCCAATAAAAAGTTATACAAACAACTACAACATGGTTTAGTTGTCAAAACATTATACAAAGAAACTGACTTAAGATTTCGAGAAAAAAAGATTCTAAGCAGGATATTATATTATTCTAACATTTATTTATTTATTTATTTATTTATTTATTAATATACCGCCATGCTGTTGAATTCTCCATTCTGATTCTCTGATTACTGTGCAGACTAGGTTTATACAGTACTAACGCACTCGTTCTAATACGTTACCGTTTCTATAGCAACAGCTCATTCATTTGAAGGTTTCTGCTACAGGAAGGTCTTCAGGACAGAGGAGTTTACGCTTTACGGTTTCTCTGTAACGTGATAAGTTGTGTGTTTTTAACAAAAAATCTTTTAACAGAAGTCTTATTAACTTCTGCAATAGCTGCTAGCTGCTATAACGTAAGTGACAACAGGAACTACCCATCAATGTGACTAAAAACAGCTAAAAAAAAAAAAAAAAGTATGATTTTTAATGAATGAAAAATGGTCAGCATTGACGTATTGCTGTGGTATAAGAGGAATAAAACACGTCCGACCTTGCTGTTATAGGAATATCATTTCTTACGTCATGCCTAAGCATGGATTAGCGAAGCATTAGCTTAGCTTATTAGTGAAATCATGATATTGTGAGATGGATCAAAGGTCCTGGAGAGTGTGTAGCACTGCGCTGCTGCGTTCAGGGTTCTTGTGCCCCCGTAACGCGCCTAACTGATCGCGCGTCGATCTGGTGAGACGCTGAGACGATGCTGTAGCCTGTCCTCAGAGCGAGGTGAGCGGCGAATCCGCCAAGAGTCCTTTGTGCTCAGATTAACGAGGACTCGGTCCTCACGCAGAAATGTGCGGAGGCTGGAATGTACTTTTGTTTTGGCCACCTGCCCGTGATGTCACTCCGCGAGTGCAGGAGCTGTTGCCATGGGAACTAGTCGGCGAACCGAATGTTCATGGCCTCCATCACTGCTCCTCCACACGCTGAGAAATCTCAGCGCTGCGCCGCAGAGGGTTTAGAGCAGAGAGATCTCGCCGACGCGTACAGGGCCAGATCTCTTCATACACACGGGGATGAGACACGAAACACCACCGTCGTTAATCCTGTTTAAATTTTAATGTCTGATCATTAACATTCATGATCGCTAATGATACCGGGAGGATTTACATCTCTGAGTTTTATAAAGAGAATTATATAAAAGTCTGTTACAAATAAAATAAATAAAATAAGTACATTTTTTAAAAATCAGTGATCGGAGGCAGAAGTGGACGATTATAACAAAAATATATCACGATGTTTTAAAAATTTAATTTAAATAATTTCAATTTCAAATAAGTACCCTTATTTTGATTAATTAGATAGTACTTTAGATAATATTTAATAATTTAATGTAACTTTTTATTGTAACATCTATGGAAAATAAATATCATACAGTACTTTTTTTTTTTTATTAACAATGTGTAATACTTGTAACATTTAACAATTTTAAATCTTTAACATAAAATCAGCTGCTTCAGAAATAATGAAATATCACAATAAAAATGTTTTTTTTTGTTATTGTATAATTATAACTGTAACACACCACTCATTAGACAGTTTGTACCAAACGTTTGAGGATCTGTGCTTTTCTTAATAAATAACCTCTTTCTTTTTATATAAATGTTGTCTAGAAGTGATCTGAAACCCTTATACGTAACCTAGTTTTTACTAATATATAAGTAATATCCTCGAGCAGGTTGGATCGAATAATAAATATTGTTAATCGGTTTATTCGATCCGTGCTCGCCTTGCATGACTTTCGGTTCATCTTCTGCATCACCTGAGACCGCACGCACATACTGTATAACCAGCGCGATTATAAACGACGCCTAGCTCTCTGCGTCACTGACATAAACGTGACGCGTGATGACGTTTCGCCCCCCTTCCAGTTCCTGACCAAAGGCTGCGAGACGTCGGAGATGACGCTGCGCAGAAACGGGCTCGGCCAGCTGGGCTTCCACGTCAACTACGAGGGCATCGTGGCCGAGGTGGAGCCGTACGGTTACGCCTGGCAGGCCGGGCTGCGGCAGGGCAGCCGACTGGTGGAGATCTGCAAGGTCGCCGTGGCGACGCTCTCGCACGAGCAGATGATCGATCTACTGCGCACCTCAGTCACCGTGAAAGTGGTGATCATACCGCCTCACGAGGACGCCACGCCCCGCAGGTACGCACGGCGACGGGATAATTACAATTTATCTTTATTCTCCCGACACTTTTCCCTTTCTCTTTCTCCTTAATTTTTAATTTTTTAAATATATTATTATTATTTTTCTATTATAATAATTTATTCATCAGCTACCAAGATTTAGTCACTTTACCTTAAAAGGAAAAATATTTCTGTTATTAAATTGTGCCATTAAGCAATGTCTAAAAATATGTCTCATCAATATTCGACTGTTTCCTTTAAATATCAAGTCATTATTCATTCTTTTACATGTTTGGTTACATGGGGTGTGTGTGTGTGTGTGTGTGTGTGTGTGTGTGTGTGTGTGTGTGTGTGTGTGTAGGGGCTGTTCGGAGCTGTACCGCATGCCAGTGGCCGAGTATAAGGGAAGCAACGAGAGCGGTTCGTTCGAGTACAAGTTCCCGTTCCGCTCCAACAACAACAAGTGGCAGCGCACGTCCTCCAGCCCTCAGCAGTCTCTCTCTGCCTCGCCTCAGAGCCACACCGGGACTCCCAACCGCGCCGTCAGCCTGGGAGCCAGCATGGGCAAGACGCTGTCCGCCGAGAGACCGGAGAGAGCGGCTGCCATCCCACGCAGCGTCTCCAGCGACGGCCGACCTCTCGACTCCAAGAGGTCTGTTTCATCAGAGAGGGAATCCTTGTCCTGGGTGTCGGATCGTCCTCCCTGCTTTGGATGTTTTTATTTTTTTTGTTGCGTCCCCTTTGACATACCCTTTGTTTATGTCTCTCCTCCTCCTCCTCCTTCTTCTTTTTTGCCCTCTCTCTCTCTTTTTTCTGTTTTTTTTTTTCCCCTCCTCTTCCTTTCTCAGGATGTCTCCCGGCTCGGAGAACTATGTCCTGGCTTCCTCCATGGCGATGGCTCGACCCACTCACACCCGCAGCTCCCCCAGCAACCTGTCCTGCTCCAGCGACACCGGCTCGGGCGGCTCAGCCCACTGGAGGCAGAAGTCCATGCCTGAGGGGTGAGAGGCTCTCTGACCTCCGGCACCACCCTGTTTCTCTCCATCTCTGTTTTTCTCCGTTTCCCCTCACGCTCCCGTCGTTAGTCTTCTTTATCCGTCACTGGTTCATTCACACAGAGAGGTGCAGAAAATACGCCTGGCATCTGTATAAGCCTTAGTGTGAGCTCAATCGTGTGTGTGTGTGTGTGTGTGTGTGTGTGTGTGTGTGTGTGTGTGTGTGTGTGTGTGTGTGTGTGTGTGTGTGTGTGTTTCAGATTTGCCCCGAACAGACACTCTCCTCTCCCGCCGGAGCGGCAGATGATGGGAGACGGCAGCGGCAAGTCCACCCCCAGCTGGCCCCGAGTGGACGACTCGGAGAGAGCAGCAGCAGCAGCAGGTCAGATCGGCGCTCGGGAATTACCCACAATGCCGTTCAGCCGTCTTTCTGATAGTGGTGTGCCGCAGGATTTCGTCCTCACTCGACTCTAGCTACAGAGAGCGATGCAGCGGCGCTTTAGTCTGTACACTCAGTTCGAAAGCTTCACGCCAATGCCAACGTCAGCTCTCTCAGATCGCTAGCTAGCTCGGCCGGGTGTCTTATAGCTGCGTTGCATTCTGGGATTTTGAGTTGGGCGTTTGCACCAGCGTCTCAAAAAACAAAAAGCAAAACAGTAAGACAGTAAATTTTGTAGACAGTAAATAAATCAAGTAGTTTTTTTTTTTCTCTCTCTGTATATCATATCATTATAGAAAAGACTCCTTCTCTTCTAGAGAATCATGATGAAATATCGCCCCACTCTGAGTTGGTGCTGGAACAGTGCTCGTCAGCCTCCCTCCCTCCCTGTGTGTGTGCGCGCGTGTGCGCGCGTGTGCGCGCGTGTGCGCGCGTGTGCGCGCGTGCGTGGAGACGTTCGTGCCACTCCTCAGGAACACCATCTGAAAAGGAAATTGCATGCTAGAGACCCGTCTCCATGGAGCGTCTCCGAGCCGAGAGCCGGCATTATTTCCTTAAGCACAGTTCAGCGCTTTTGACGACCAGCTCCTCATTGTTTTGTGAACTAATTGCAGTAATTGAAGTGGAACTGAAGTATCTTCTGACCTTAAAAAAAAAAAAAAAAAAAAAAAAAACTCTGCAGATTGTTTCAAGCTCATCTGTACTCTAAACACACTAACCCCCGTTCAACCTCCACCGGCTGTAGATTTCGATTCGACTCAACGTGCAGTGCGTTATCCTTATACAGAACAGGTGTAACACACACACACACACACACACACACACACACACACACACACACACACACGGACACGGACATGGACATAGTGTTTGTGCGTGCCTTCTCTCCAGCTGGCCCTGACACGAGCCTCCTGTTGTTGCCCTGTACTTGTGTTTGACAGCCTGTGTTTGACAGTGCATGTGTACGCCAGGCACTCGTTATCTCTCTCATTCTCGCTCACTCATTCATACACACACACACACACACACACACACACACACACACACCCTGACACATCGAAACACACAACAGGTCGTGTTGGTATGATTTCTGAAACAAATCATAACACGTTTTTCTTCGTCAAGCAGGAGAAAATAGTTGGACTTTTTGGTTTTAGGGCCATTTATATATATAAAATCTTATCACATTATACCACAGCACTGTTGAATTCTCCATTCTGATTAGTCAGAAGGTGTGGATTACTTTTTTTATAACGCCACCTGGGATGAAACTTTACAGATTATTGTCCGTATTACACTTAAGGTAATTAAGAGGTGGATAAACTTATTGCGTTCCTTTAAAGATTGTTGAATTGTGAGCTCGTGTATGCGGAAGAGGGCGGATAGCACTTTCCTCCGTATCAGTTAGGACTTGGAAAAGCGCAACGTGCTGTGGCATTGAGATGCTTTACACCCCAGGGAAATATGTGTAGCATACGAGTGCGTTGCATTCACCTTAGTAAACTGTGCACTTGTGTAAGTAGTAGGAGTGTAACGATTCAGTGTATCGTAACCGTAGCCCCTTGATTCGGTACGGCCGCGTGTCGAGCGATACATTCATCAGGCTGCGTAATAAAGGAGTCTGTTCATCATGAAATACTGTTTACGTAATAAACATTTCGTTAAGCCCCGCCCTCCCATCGCTGGAAAAGTATCTACTACTTTATCTCGAATCTGGAGAGGCTACAAGGCTAAAGCGCATCTCCTACGCATGCCGTTTTTTCCACAAACAATATGCTAGTGGCTAGCTGGAACTGCACAATTCTCCCAGATCTTTTGATGATTGGGAGCAGTTTGGCTTTCCTGTAATGTACAACACTGACAGCCAGTGAACTGTGTGTCGAATCCTCGAAATGTGCGTGCAATACCCCGGAGGTAACACCACAAACATGCCCCGCTTCACCCTTCTGGGTCAGTGTCTAAAACTAGACTTAAACACGAAGCAGCACACACAGCAGACTCTCTCGGCTGCACTCGGGCTTTGTGCACCGATTCAGTCCAGGCAAAGGAAGTCAGTGGGGCGATTGAAAAGCTCATATTGTGGAGAATAAAGGATTCAAAAACGCATCTAAGGCTGCGGAGAGCTGCGTGGTCCACGGCACAGCTCGCTCACAGCAGAACGGAAACGTCCCCGTGCTTAGCCGTGTGTAATCTCGTTGTCCAACATGATTTGATCACGTGATATCGAAGCCCCGAGTAAAATCGAAGCCTGCTCTCTCACCCGAGCTGAGGATTGGACCCAGGCCGCTGGCGTTGCGATTTTATAAGGCGCTTGTTTCAGTTAAATGAAATTTTAATACTACATTCATGTCTTCACATCGGCGCCAACGTCCTCGTGAGATTTCAAAACGTAATTGAGTCACGTTAATGCAACGTGAATTGATTACATTAACTCTATTTATTTTTTACCCAAACTATACGCAATATGTTCTCTTAAATCTGACCGACCACATATTCCCTCCCTCCCCTCACACACACACACACACACACACACACACACACACACACACACACACACACACACACACACACACACACACACAGACAGTGTATTGCGACACTACTGTATTGAATTTGAGTGTTGTGTGTCGTTACACCACTAGTCAGGAGGCAATTTTTGTTCCTGTAGTCACATCTCTTTTCTTCTCTTATCCTCTGCATAAAGTTTTGCACTCTGCTGTGAGTGACACTGCCATCGTCTCTCCGTTCTTTCATTCCTGGACACGTCTCCTGGGTTTTTTGACAGGAATCCTCCCGTTCTTGCATTTTCGCTTTGGCCTTGCATCACTCACCCGTGCACTCTCTCTCTCTCTCTCTCTCTCTCTCTCTCTCTCTCTCTCTCTCTCTCTCTTTCTGTGTGTGTGCTTTTTCTCTTTGTCAGCATGTCTTTCTGAGGGCGTGGGTGGCTATTGTGGTTCCGTTCTTGCTTTGACCCCTTTTAACGTCCTTAGATATCCTCGTTCCCTCTCAGCCTGCGCCAGTAATAACAGGGTGCAGCCCACACTGAACACACGCAGCCTGGAAGCACCGCAGACACCGCGGCCTGTGCGCCGGACGGCTCGCCGCGGCCTAGAATTACTCCCCTCTCACATGAACGTGGACGCCGACTCAGGTCACGAAAGGCCAGCGAACATGCCCTGACCCGCTCCAGACATGTATTCAACCAGAGCTCTCGGTGAAAGTGCTGTCCATGATGGGTTTGCAAATGAAAGAGTGGTACTGGATATAAAAAAAATAAAAATCTACGCTGCGGATTTCACTGCATTACACAGTGTTTAATTTAGACGATGTTGCGTTTGTTTAGATTGCAGTTGTATGTGCAGTCCATGCTTTTTTTTTTTTTTTTTTTTTTTTGCGTAATACCTTCTGAGCAGGGACACAGGCAGGAAGTGAAATGTTAGGAACGGACAGGAAGCGCTACAGGAAGTGCCTCCCTCTGTACCATTCGAATAATGCCATGCAGGCTTTTGCGGATATACATACAGGAAAAGGGAAAAGCGCCTTCCTTGAGATCACAGTTCAAAGGTCTGTGTGTATTCGTGTGCACAAACTCTACTGTATCGATGTGTCTGTTTCCATACAGTGTACATCACAGCTGTTTAGAATTCTCAAATTCTTGTGCGGCAAACAGATTTAAAAATATATATATATATATATGATTGAGTTTCCAGTGTTGGAGCTGCATTTTTAAGTTTTCCGACATCTTCGGGACAGAAGAGTTTACACTTCAGTTTCTCAGTAACATGACAAGCTACGATGAAAGAAGCGGAATAAGACAAGATGGAGAGGAACCGACTGTTTGTAGCTGCCAGAGCATAAGTGAGAACTTGTCTCGTAGACAATAAATGCAACTATAAACAGATAAAAAGTACGGAGTGGTTCCTTAATGCATGGGTGCGTTATGTGCGTCAGCACCTCGTGTCCACGTGTGTATATACCCTCAGTTAATAAAGAACAAAATACAGTTGTTCTGTGTTCACTGTGTAAGGAATTTTTTTTTTTTAAATACTGTGTTGTGCTGTTAGACGAAAGTAATAATAATAATAATAATAATAATAATAATAATAATAATAATGAACTGCTTTCCACCCCAAAGCACATCTTATTAACATCGAGAGAGCAAAAAGAGAATATGGTGAGGTTACAGCTGCTATAACGTAAGTGAGAAAAGGAGCTAGCTTGTTCATGGATGTTTATTGTTAAATTTAACAGATTTAAAAAAAAAAAAAAAAAAACACACAGTGTATTCTTTAATAAATAATAAATGCTGTGGTAGAGAACTAAAACATTTCAGGGTTTAAAAAAAAATTCAAACTATTCATCATCCATTTCAACTGAAATAACAACTCCAGCCACATCACTGATTATTTTTCATTAATAGCACACCACCAAGTGTTTTATTCCTTATATGGTGATAAATAGGGAAGGAATAGACCTGCATGGAAGCTCAGTGTGGTTTGGATTTTATAAATAAAGACGATTAGTGCTGAGAGACGATCTGTGCCTCCATCTCTCTTCTTCCTGTCCTCCTTAGCTTCTGCTCTTCTTCTCCAAACTGTTCACGAATCGCTCTATTTCGGTTATCCTGTGCTTATCTAACACCTCAGAAATTACACAATGGTTTCGTTTACGCGCTCTACACCGCCATGATGAAGCAGAGCCAGAACACGCACAAGCTCCACTGAAGTCGCTACTGAAAATGTATTTCTCGCACGGCGTTGAATATGGGAATATTTTGTAACTGGAGGCGTAACGACAGTGTGAGCTCCGAGAGGTGTGTGTGTGTGTGTGTGTGTGTGTGTGTGTGTGTGTGTGTGTGTGTGTGTGTGTGCGTGCCGGTGGGTGGTTGGTTATGTCGCAGTGATGATATTGCCTTGCATAATGAGTCTCGAGTGTTTCTCCAGTGCGTCGTTTTAAATCGCCTGCTGTTGTGTCGTCTTTTTCAAAGCGGCTCCATGTCTAATCTCTGTCTGAGTGTGCTGGCGTGTTACATGCGTTAATAATAATCATCGCTTTATGTCTCCCTAGACGCCCCTGTCAGTAAATCCGGACCGTCGTACTCGGGTGGCCCACGCATCCAGAGGCAGGAGCAGGTCATTCATCTGTCACCTAAGAAGAGCAGCCAGGTGAGTGGAGATGCTTGATGAGCTGCTGGAAGCTTGCAGCGCTTATGGGTTTTTGGAACAATAGGAGGATCCCTGCGGGCTGTCCATCAAACGAAGGACGTCGTCAGGGTGATGAGATGAAAGTGTTTATTTTACTGTCTGGACGAATGAAACTTCACCACGTCAGTGTGACTTGATGTGAGGGAGATGACGCCACAATCACATCATATACTTTAGAAATGTATTTATGTAAGCTAAATAAGGAATAAAACATGATGCTGTTATAGGAAATGAATCAACAATGTTGTATAACAGCTCTTTATAAAGTGTTTTATTCCTCTTGTACCACAGCAATCCGTTTATAGTTACGTTTTATGAACAGATTATTTCCTAGACATGAGTGAAGGTGATAGATTTGTTATATCAAGTCTCGGTTTGTCCTGTTATCATCTCGGCACACCAGCAGAGTTGTGTCTCTTCTCTCATTTTTCTAATCAAGCCGATTTGTTCTCATGATGGTGTATTTATTTATTTATTATTTGTACCCCTTTATTCTTGTCCTCGTGCAGTCCGAGGGCCCGTACTCCCACTCGAGCAGTAACACCCTCTCCAGTACAGCCTCCAGCGGCGCTCACAGCGATGACAAGTGGTACGATCTGGGAGGTGGAGGTCCGGGAGACGTCGCTGACTCCGAGCCCAACGGTCTGGGCGGAGGCGGATACCTGCAGGGCTCCTCAGCCGACAGCGGCATCGACGCCACCTCCTACGTGCCGCATCACGGCAGCGCCAGCTCACTGCTCGCTGTGGGCACCTCGGCACCTCGGGAAAGGGTCTCCTCACCATGGCATGGGCCGTCCGAGGGAGGTCGGCGTGTGCTGGAGAGGTCACCTCCAGCCGCAGAGTCGCCCGTCGCTCCTGCAGAGGCTCCGACCACACGCAGTCCTCCTACACACCTGCTAATGCGTGACAGCAGCTCGTACAGCCTCAGCGACATGGCCTCACACTCCAGGTGTTCAGTCATACAGCGTTTCTCAGTGTAGGCTGTCGTGCCTTCTTGAGGTTCCAAACGACGAGAACGACAGCTTTAATTCTGTGCCCTTTTTTTAAATTCCTCACAGCTCACGTCACTCTGGCAGCCCCGGAGTGCTCAGCTCCAGCCACAACTCTCCCCGAGACGAGTCTCCCTCCGCCACCTCGCCCTCTTCCTCCTCTCAGAGCTCCGTCTCTCCCGGACCCAAGAGCTTCTACCCTCGCCAGGGAGCCACCAGCAAGTACCTGATCGGATGGAGGAAGCCAGGGAGCACCATCAACTCTGTGGACTTCGGAGACACTCGAAAGTGAGCGCTGGTCTCATCACGGAGACAGAAAGCACCGCCTGCAGCTTCTTAATTTTAATCAGGCAGATTATGAGTTATAGTGCTGCGGCTTGAACTGTTTAAGAGCACCTCCGCTATAATTTACATGAAGCTAAATGTAACCCATCATTATAGCTTATGATGGTAAGAAGCTGATCAGTCAAAATTAAAATAAATAAATAAATAAATAAATAAATAAATAAAATTACTTACTTCTATTATTGATCAGTGCTTGATCGCCCCCTTGTGGTCAGACAGGAGTATGACCATGCGTCAGAGTGAAATGCTCGACATTTTAACATTGAAATGACATCAAATAGAGTTTATATACTGTTTATAGCTTTACAGGTATCCATCCTAGTCATGAACTGAGGTCAAAATCTCTCACACAATGTGCAAAATGAGTGTTTTTTATTTTTATTTTTATTTTTTTTACCCTAACTCTAGTGGTTTCATCGTCCCCGCTATTTAAGCATCTACCATATAAGATTCTGCTCATAATGTGTGACTGAAAGGTGTTTGATTTTATTCTGTGCCCAGGAGGCCACAGGGCGAGGGAGGAGCGGACAGTGGACCGTCTCAGACTCGGCCCTCTCTCAGAGACCTGCACTCTCCTCAGCCGCTGGGCAAATCCACCGTAGAGGAGGATCTGAAGAAACTCATCACCCTGGACAGCCCTCCTGCCATCCATCACGACGACAAGGTACACACACACACACACACACACACACACACACACAGGAGCTTACACTTTGTGGTTTCTTGAGCAAGAAATCTTTTATTCTATAGTTTAATGACACACTCCACATCCTCCTCCTCCTCCTCCTCCTTAAACTAAATCTAAGGCTGAACCGATCTGAGATGTTTTGTATGATTTATTCCGCGATTCTTCATGCGTGCGCCGTCGCTGCTGTGTCTCAGTCTCTGCAGCCGTCGTGCTCGGGTGCGAGCGGTACAGGCCGGCGCTCGCTGCAGCGCACCCTCTCTGATGAGAGTATATATCGAGGCCAGCGCTTGCCGTCACTGGGAGATGCGGTGTTGGAGCAGGCGCTCGCCAGCGACGTGCTCTTCAGCTGCTCCACCCTGCCGCGCTCGCCCACCACCCGCGGGGCCCCCCTGCGGAGACCCTCCTACAAACTGGGCATCAAGATGCATGGTGAGTAGCTCGTGGGTACGGCTCCAGAAGCTTCAGGTAACGTGCGTAAAGGTGAAGTTCCATCGTTATTACATCATATCCTGACTCCTTACTGGCCAAGAAAGAGAGAGAAAAAAAATAACAGGAAATTGAAAGTTTTATGGATGAAGCTGAGGCAAAAAATCGCCCCCTTATTTTCTAATATCGAGACTCTTCAAGCGGCCGTTATGTTCCTTATACCGTGGAGTCTTACTTCGCTTTGTTAATGTAGAACTTCCTTATAGCTCAAAAAGCGATTTTACTGAGGTGCATTTTCTCCTGTTCCTTCATATCATCAGGTACTGTAAAAGATAGATAGATGGATGGATGGGTGGATCGATGCATAGTTGGATGGATGGATGGATGGATGGATAGGCAGATGGTGAGATAGATGGATAGATAGATTGATGGATCTATAGACAGATGGAGAGATTGATGGATAGATGGGTGGATTGATGCATAGTTGGATGGATGGATGGATGGATATGCAGATGGTGAGATAGATGGATAGATAGATTGATGGACCTATAGACAGATGGAGCGATTGATGGATAGATGGATATTTATATGGATGGATGGACAGACAGATGGAGAGATTGATGGATATTTGGATAGATGGACATTTAGATAGATGGATAAATGGATGGATAGATAGATAGAGTACTTTATTGACCCCTGAGGAAAATGGTTTTGTTGCAGCAGTACAATCCACAAGACACACAAAGGAGCAACTGAGTGAATAAAAATAAAAATAAATAATACGATTATACAAGTATAATGATATAATACGATTGTGTAATATGTGTATGATTGTTGCTATGGTTACAGTTTGAAGGGGATTCGTTTTTATCCCACTCTCTTTTTCTTCTTCTCTTCTTTTCTTGCTTTTAATTGAAACCTTTTCAGGCACTGTAGCATTTGTACTGTTGCACTGTAGTATTTTATTTTTCAGTCTTGCATTCATTTTATATATATATATATTTGTTTTATTATTTATTAGTGTTCATTCATGTCATAGCTGCATATACCGTCAGGACTGATTTACTTATTTATTTATTTATTTATTTATTTAAACATTATTTAAATAAGCTTTTAATGTTAGATGATCAGATCTCATGTGCATGTTCTCTTAACGTGGTACAGAATGTCTAGCTTGGCTACTGAAGGCAGCATGTCCCGAACACGTGACGTCCGCTCGAGTTCAGTGCTCAGGTCCACGTTATCATCACGTACACGTATCACAGTCACACGACCCGATCAGGACACGTCCGGCACCAGGTCACAGTCCTAGTGTGTTATCAGTGTAATAGCCAGACTCAGTCAGCTGACACGCACCGTGTGATGTTTTCTCATTGGCCGTGGGTCAGGTGACCTCTCCGCGTCTGACACCTCTCTAGCAGACCTGCACGAGCGCCAGAGGTTGCCATCTCCCGAGCTGGGCCTCATGCCCCTGCCTGACACGGACACCGACAGCGGCCTGGACTGGAGTCACCTGGTGGACGCCGCCAACGCCTTCGAGGGTGAGGGGAGACCCCCACGCAGTGAGCCACCTTTCCTCTTTTTCTCTCTCTCTCTCTCTCTCTCTCTCCGCCTCAGCTCGCTCACTGCCCTGCACTCCAGTCTGCCCACACAAGCACCACTGATCAGTGACCAAATGAAACTCACGTACACACTGTCCCTCAAATCCAAAATCCAGCTAAGTGCGTTATCATTTCATCTTCTGCTCCAACGTTAAAACGAGGGGTCGTGTGAATAAAAATAAATAGGGGGTTTTGCATCGTGTGTGAAAAGCAAACACATCCCTGACGCGTGCAAGCTTCCGATATCGCTCCATAATCTATCCAAACCTGCGCCATGTATGTTTTTAAACTCGCGGAATACAGTGCTGCGTGTTTCTCCTATTTGTGAATAAAAAAGAATAGTATATTTATTTTAAAAAAATAATACAGCTGCATGTGTGTTATTTCATGAATATAAATATCAGTATATTCTAATAACAGACCTGAAGCCTTGAAGTGTTTTATTCCTCTTCCTCAAATACCACAGCAATTTGGCAACGAATGCAAATCTTTTTATTGATTAGAGAACGAGTCAAACTTTGCCTGTTCTCACTCGTGTTACAGCAGCTATAAACAGTCCTTCACTCTCTTTTTTTTTTTCTGTCTTGAAGTTACAGTAATAAGACAAAAACTTAGTTACGGCTTCACCTCTAACTGTTACAAAGCACTGACACTGGAGACTCCTTCCATAAATGTTAAATGGAAGTTAAATACTATCCCCTTTACAGAAAACTTCACCGTATCAACAAGCACACGCGTTCTTAAATCCGATTATTTGGAGCATCTGCCGTGCAAGTCCCTGTGAATGATCTGTTGCTATGGAAACGCTGCTGTATTATTGCATCAGATCGGCCCGACCTGAACGAGTCTCGGCGACAATCAAACCACCAAATAATAATAATTTCAGGTCGAACGTTAATTGATGCTACGGACATTTTTGAAAGGAGGGCTGATGTTACTGCTGGTCAGAAGGGTTGGAGTGCACGGCTCTGTGTGAGGCGCATGAGGTTTATAACGCTTACTGCTTTCCGTACAACAGGACTGACCCTGTCTCACATTCTCCCCTCTCTCTCTCTCTCTCTCTCTCTCTCTCACGCTCACGGTCATGTTCATGCTCCTCATCTCAGTCCAGAGAAGCTTCATGTTCAGTTCTCAGGACATCAGTCACCGTGGTGAGAGTGCAGTGAGCTCCCAGCAGCTGGAGCTGCAGCCCGTCCCCCACTCACGTCTCTCTCCCAGGTGAGCATCAGCTTTACTGCCGCTACTGACCGGGGGGATATACTGACCCACTGAAACTCTCTCTCTCTCTCTCTCTCTCTCTCTCTCTCACTCTCTCTCTCTCTCTCTCTCTCTCTCTCTCTCTCTCCTTCCCTCACTCTTTCTTTTTCTCTCTCCTCTATCTCCTCTCTCTCTCTCCCCTCTCTCTGTCTGTCTCTCTCTCTCCTCTATCTCTTCTCTCTCTCTCTCTGTCTCTCTCTCTCCTCTATCTCTTCTCTCTCTCTCTCTGTCTCTCTCTCTCCTCTATCTCCTCTCTCTCTCTCTCTCTCTCTCTCTCCTCTCTCTCTCTCTCTCTCTCCTCTCTCTGTCGGTCTGTCTCTGTCTCGCTCTCTCTGTCTCTCCTTCCCTCACTCTTTCTTTTTCTCTCTCCTCTCTCTCTCTCTGTCCTTCCCTCTCTATCTCCCCTCTGTCTGTCTGTCTTTCTCTGTCTGTCTCTCTCTCTCTCTCTGTCTTCTTCTCTCACTCTTTCTTTTTCTCTCTCCTCTCTCTCTGTCCTTCCCTCACACTCTCTCTCCTTCCCTCTCTCTCTTTCTCTTTCTCTCTCTCTCCTTCTTTCCCTCTCTCTTTCCTTTCTCCCCCTGTCTTTCTGTTTCTCTATCCCCCCCTCTCTCTCTCCCCTCTCTGTCCCTGTCTCTTCTCTCTCTCTCTCTCTCTCTCTCTCTCTCTCTCTCTCTCTCTCTCTCTGTCCTGCAGTGATATTCCTGTGGGTTTTGCTGGGAAAGTGTCTCAGCTTGAGGCTGTGGTGAAGATGCTGCAGGACGACTTGAAGAAGGTACCTGCATCACACTGGGTAGATTTTGTGCTGGAAAAAAAGCAGCTCAATGTAAATAAAGTAAGAAAAGTAAATAGATAAAATGAAAGAAAATAAGAAAAATAAATAAAATAAGAAAAGATATAAATAAGAAAAAAAAAAAAGTAAACAAGTAAGTAAATGAATGGATTTTTTTAATGGATATATTTATTAGATATTTGTTTAGGTCTCTCACCTTTCCGATGTTTGGATGTGTGCTCTCTGTGCAGGAGCGAGAGGAGAAGCTGAAGCTTCAGGCTCAGATCAAGCGCCTTTGGGAGGACAACCAGAGGCTCCAGGAGGAGTCTCAGAACTCAGCGGCCAAGCTGAAGAAGTTCACCGAGTGGGTCTTCAACACCATCGACCTGAACTGAGAGCGCCGCCGGAGCAGCCGCTCCATCGCCTCCACCGGCTCCACCCGGGACCAACGCGAGCACCAATCAACACTCCGACACTTGTTCCATCGAGCGTTCCTGGCAGCGAGTCAGAAAGACGGTGCAGGAGCCACCAGTTCCTCCTCCAACCCTCTCATCACGTTGAACAAGCGCGAAACCAATCCGTACTTCTCTGACGTTCCCTCCGGAGGTTCCTCAGAGCCGATCTGCAGGGATGAGCGGCTCCGTCACGTGCATCACGGCCACGATACTCCTCAGATCGAGGAAGAACGTGACGAGTCTTGAACGTGACGAGTTTTTTTTTTTTTTTTTTTTTGCGCTTCAAGAGCCATGTTTGTGAAATTTCACTGGGTCACTGTGCTATTCGGAGTTGGTGTTTGTGTCTTTCTTTCCCCTTTTCTCTCTATTTAGCGAGGCTGGTGGTGTAAATCTACAACGCAGCAGTACAATCAAAAAAAACAAAACAAAAACAAAATGAAGGAAGGAAGCCACATATCTGATGAAGTACGGACTCGTCTTGGCATTTTTTTTTTTTTTTTTTTTTCTCTTCCTCAAGCGCTAAAGCAATAGACTGATGTTCTCAGTGCGTCAGCTTCACCGGACTGTAATAAAACTAAAAATCTCACCATGTCGGATTCTTATCTCACGTAAAGCAATCGCAGGTCTGCGGTACGAACGCCGAAAACTCTAAAAGACCAGTTTTTTTTTTTGTTTGTTTTTGTTTTTTTCCTTTTTTTTTTTTTTGGGGGGAACAACTCTAATTTATTCCGTTTGTATTATAAATAAATATCCGTACAGTAGAAGGTCAATGTTTATTTTCCAGACAGATGCTCATAATTTAGGTGTATTATTATTATTATTATAATTATTAATATTATTATTATTATTATTATTATTATTATTATTATTATTTTGTACACTTCATTTCAGCCTGATGCCGTTATCTTCTGCGTGCTTTGTGGTGCCCTAGCCTGCTGTCGTCGTGTTGCCTTTTAGTGCCCTCTAGTGGTGAAAAGTGATCGTTTCACTTGCTACAATCTATATTTCAGTTTAGAGAGAAAGAGAGAAAAAAAAAAAAAAAGCGTTCATCGTTTCCTCCTTTGCATTAATGGAATCAGAAATCAAGCTCAGGCTCTGTGTGTGTGTGAGTGTGTGAGTGAGTGTGTGAGAGAATTATTCAGTTATGGAGTTATTCTGACGGAGGAAACAGATCAGCACAGGAAGCAGATTTCTGGTTACGGCGGCGTTAAGTTTCCAAGTGGAAATCGGGGGAAATTGCGGGACAAACCGCGATTTTTGTGCGGCCCGAGTGCCTGAGTGCCTGCTCAGAGGACGGGCTTTAATCAGCCGATAATCGATACGGCTGAACAGCCTGTAATCTCGCTCCTGCCTCTCAGCGCTGGGCTTTCTATGATCCATCTGAGATACACACCGCCCCACACACACACACACACACACACACACACACACACACACACCTTCCAAACTGGCTGGTCTTACAAAGATCAAACTGTAAAGGACACACACACACAGACCCCTTCCAAAATGGCTGGCCTCACAAAGGTCGAACTGTAAATGCAACACACACACACACGCACTCACATGCACTCACACTATCTCTCACACACACACATTCAGGTGTGTTAATGACCCAATACTGCAGTAAGTACACACACAGGGCTGTTCTGAGCTGAAAAAGTTCGCAAGCAACTCTAGGGAAATAAATGTAATATTCAGCAGTGAATGGAGATTATTGATTCTGTTCTAAGAATCATTTGAATCGTTTGAATCGTTTGAATGGTTGAATCATTTCTGGCTACCAGCAGCTAAATAACAAATCACGTAGAACCCTAAAAGCCCTAAAAAAACAAACAAACAAAAAAAAAAAACCTCAATCAATTCAGGTTTGTACATTATAGAGAATCTAGAGACCGCGTGCCTGAGTGAGTTAACGATAACGAGTCGTGCTTCTCCTTTTACTCTTTCAGTACGTTTTAAATAAGAGCTCCTGTTCTGTGGAACTTGAACGCTGACAAAAAAAAAAAAATGTATTCACGAATATGAATTTTGTAAATTTAAAATTATGTCCACGTCACATTAAATAAATTTTTTTTTTTCAAGCGTGTGGTGTATTTAACAAACAATTTTCGCCATCTTTTTGTTTTGAACTTGCTCGGGGTAAGATTTGTCTTTGAAAAAAATTTCATATCATTTGAAGGCGATGGGTTACGATTTTGAGATTTAAAAAAAAAATAATAATAATAATCAGAACCCTAAATACTCAAAAATTCAAATATCAAAACTACAGATTTTATGTAAATTAGGCCAAAGGTGAAAAGTAGACACTGTCAAAGCAGTCAGACAAGTAAATAATTTTATGTTCGACTCAAACAGCGAGTTTTCTGCGGTGACGGTAAACAGTCGGTGCTTAGCGTAACTGTTTAAGTAGCGTTCTAGCTAGTTACGCTTCACTGACGTTAGCTTACAGGTCATCGTTAGTTAGGAATGTATCTATTTCAGCGGAACATGAAGCTGTAATGGATCATTTACGGTTCATATCGAACATTTTGACTCCACTCGAGTCTCTTTACTTCCTGGACGTGAACATGAGAATGACGACCGCGATTTGGCTAAATGCCCAAAACATCTACTTTTCCCTGAGAGTCCTGGACGCTTCACCTATTTATTTACGTAAGATCTGTGTGCGCGTGGCTTTTCCACCAGGTGGTGGAAGATTTCTGTTTTCAGGTTGTTCATGGGTGCGTCGAGCGTTTGTAGGATTTATATGGAACTATCATCGTAACCAGCAGATTAGACGGATTCGATTTTGGAACCGATCTGGACAGTGTCAAGGTCACAGCAAGGTCAAACGTATTTTTTTCCCCCCAACACCTTCCTTCCTTCCTGTTAAACTATAATGCATACGTTAGTAAAAAAAAATAAAATAAAATAAAGCAGGACTAGACCTGATGGTGGCGCTGTTGGTGTCGAGATCGGCTTGTTCTGATTTTATTTATTACAAATTTTTTTATTTTTTAAATCTCAAAACCATTAATACGTTATTTTGAATTATATATTTTTTAAAGGCAAGCTAGCAAGGTTTAAAAGAAACAAACACTGGCAAAAATGTAAATTTATTTAAATCTACATACACCACAAAAAATGAACGGTACATCATTTAAATATACTGAATTTATATTTGAATACTTCTGTCGGGTTTTAAGCTCCATAACTTATCGTTTACTCTTCACCTCGTTCAGTATTCCACTTCCCATTTCTTTGAATGTGAATGTTAACTATCTTTTCTTTCTTTTTTTTTTTTTTTCCAGTCAGATTTACATTTTATTTGCACTGTAATTTTTTTTTGTATAGATTTATAATTATTGCTATGTTAACAGTTGATGGGAGCCTCATAACGTAAACGTCTTATAATCGGTCGTCATCACGCGTCACGGGGAGAAAGACGGTCATCCACCGAGCCCTCGACCCTTCTCCGGGTTCAGACGCGTTTCGGAACGGGAGTCGTGTTTCACTTCAACGATGTGCACATCTTTCTTAAAAACAACAATAAAACAAAAACAAAAAAAAAAAACAAGAACGAAGCATTATGTATTTAACAAGAAATACTGTTTATATTATTCTGTTCATTTTATTTGTAAAGTGTAGAAGTATATAAAGAACCGATTTCCCAGTCATCATAACAGTATTAAAAACATTTCTTAAATAAATTCCGAAAAAAAATATTTGAGGTGCTGTAATTTTTCAAAAATGAAATCGCCTATTGCTTGCCGCCTGCTCGATAAGGTGTACTGCTGTTGCTTTCTGGGCCAATAAATTCATTTATATTGGTAGGTAAAATGTCACACGACGTCTCCTTGTGTTTTCTTGCTAAATGCTTGTCGCTGCATTCACACACTCTTCCATCCATTCCACCAGAGTGATCTGTGTATGTGTGTGTGTGTGTGTGTGTGTGTGTGTGTGTGTGTGTTTCTTTTCCATCAGCAGCCGGGTAATTGCGTGTCGCAGCGAGTAATCAGCCGAGGTCGCTGAAGAGGAGGCGCTGATCGCCGAGTGCCGCTGCTCTTCTCCTGCCGATCCTCCTCCGAGTCAGTCAGTAACGCTCTGAACACCACAGCACATTAAACACCTCCTCCAGAGACGAACACTGCCCTTACGTGCAACATCACATCATCGTTTCATTCACTGGAAGGGGAAAAAGGTTAACCAACACCACCAAAAGTAAATGCCCCTCTTAGTTACCAGATCAAACCTCCATTTAATTGATAATTGGGTTCAGTTATTCTAGACACACGTAGGTTTGATGTTCTAGTTAAGTGGCGTTTAGCTTCATCAGGGCTCTGGTGGTCCCCCTGATGAAGCTAAACGCCACTTATCTAGAACATTTCCAGCAGTGTGAAGAAGGCTAAGAGGTCTCAACAAGCAGCTCACTGTGCCGCAATCAAAAGACATCCCAGAAGAGACGAGTTAGATCAGTTATTGAAATATTTCAGTCTGGAAAGGGTTACGAAGCCTGGTCTGAGGCTCTGGGACTACCGACGAACCACAGTGTGAGCCATTATCTCCAAATGGGGAATACTTGGAACAGTGGTGAATCACTAACAAAGTACACGCATCCAAAAGCGCATCAATGACTCATCCAAGAAGTCACAGAAGAACCCAGATGAACATCTAAGCCACGGCAGGCTGCGAATCATGATTCAGAAGTGACTGGTGGGGAAAAAATGCTATCCATTGCAAGAGTTGCAAATCAAGGTGAACATACAGTCAGGTCCGGAAATATTTGGAAATAATTTGAAATAAAACATTTGAAAAACAATCAAACAATCAAGATGTGATCGAAGTGTAGACTTTCAGATTTATTTTAAGAGGCTCCACAAATATTTTATCTCTTATCTGCTTCATTTGTCTTGAAGTAACGAGGGAATGGACCGCACCTGGTCAATTAACTTCTTGTCAGTCAATTGTC
>JAKKZJ010000019.1:16618097-16628449 GCA_033441845.1 Pangasius mekongensis
GTAGTTATGGTTTTAGATAGGGTTCAGGGAATTGGATTGGTTTTATTGACCCTTCCTGGAAACCCCCAGTCACATGGTTTACCCTTTGCCAGTTAAAATAAGCCTACTCTGAGCTGTAAGATGTATTTTAGAGTGAATTACCACATAACTCCCATTTTTACACACAAGGCACTCAGGTCTATTATATCACGCGCCACAAATAAACTAATGAGCATGCTCGCCTAAATCTGTCTCCATGACAGCTTGGTTACAGATAAAATAACGAGATTGTTTTGCATCATGTGGCACATTTTCAGCGAGACGAAGCCCATTTCAGCGTCCAATTTAGCAACACGGCACACGACCAGAAAATTGGGTTTCGTTATAATGAATCCACTTCACCTGCAACAATGAGGCAATAATGACGTGGATCAGTGAAATGAGATTTTCTGGCATTTCAGGCTTTCAATCTTGTCATTTCACAATATGAAAATCCAGCAACAGGTTGGAATATTTACGCTCAAGCGCTGGGAAAGGTTTTATCTGAAAGAAGCTTTTGAAGCTTAATGCTGCTTTCACACTATTTTTGACATCATCGTTATAACGTCAGTCATGACTAAAACTAAGCTGTATTTAGAAACATAAAGAGCCAGTGAAATTTGTGAATGTGTAAATGTCATAACTAATCACTAACTCTGAGGCGCTTTTTTTTTTTTTTTTTAATTGTGATCACTTTTAGTTCAGGATCTTGAATCTACCCTCCAGCAACACATTACAGCAACATAACGAGTTATTGTTACCATCCTGTTGTTGATTATTTTTCTATAACAGCATGTCAAGAAGTGTTTTATAAGTGTTTTATTAAAAATGAAAGAACAACACATCACACTTTCTTATCCATTCATAGTTACATTTAATGTTGCGGAATGTCCGTGAAACAAGTTAGTTCCTATTCTCACTTACGTTATAGCAGCTATAAGCAGTCATTCCCTCACCAGCCTCTCTCTGTTTTCACTCTTGAAGTTAATAAGACAAACAAAAATGCAGCTCGTCATGTTACTGAGAAACCGCAGAGAAGCATGAACTTCAGAAAACTTAGTTACAGCTTCACATCTGAACAATTACACAAGTCCCTGTGAATGAGCTGTTGCTATTGAAACAATAACAGCACCTTCTGACCAATCAGAATCCTGAATTCGACAGCACCGTTGAATTTAACCATTAAACATGAGGACTGTTAAATGAAAATGGATTTCTGTTTTGCAGATAAACTGTAAAATAGACAATATATTTTTTTTTCACAAAAAGAAATAAACAGAATGCAAACTTTTGCACTCTAAATCCTTTCAATGTTAACATTTAATGTGTAGGATTAGCAATAAAGATCGGATGAGAGCAGAAAGACGACGAGAGAGAGACGTACTTGTTTGTAGATCTTCAGGTTTAAGTAATTGTGACGACCATAGTGTTCAAACTTAAAAAAAACTTGTCCAACTTCTCTGTGTTTTGTGTTATTTATTTATTTTTTTAAAAATAAGTTGCCTGTGTTAGCTGGGACAACTGCTGCTTAGCTGGAGAAAGAAAACAAAAACAACCATGACGCTGACATCCAAGACCTGTGTTTAAGTTGTGCGACATGACGTACGTAATTTCCTTATCAAACGGCGCTGATCCTGTCTGAGGCGTTTGTTTATCAGCTCTTATCTCCCCGCTCACACACACTCAGCCCCGGTGTGCTAATCTGTTACGATGTTTTTACGACGCTGTTTGCATTCGTGAGTCACGGAATCGAGGCCTCGGCTTGCCACGATCGGTGCAGGTGCTCGGTTTACGCATTCGACTTCGCCTTGCGTCATTTCCCGTCATCTGAACCTGAAGGAGAAAAGAAAATAAATGCTTTTAACTCCCCAAGTACCGTTGTGTGGGTGTGTAGGGTGGTGTAAAGCCTCTCGGAATCAGTGAGGAGGATGTGAAAAACAGACGGATGAGAAAGCACAGCTTCGTCAGTGTCGTAGAGGTCCAGCTGTCTCCTGTGAGCGAGCTGCATGTCATTAGTGCATGATGGGTCAGTTATCTACCAACACACCCTCAAGTCTGTCGTGCATTAAAGAAAAACTCCTGTGTTTTACACACTAAACTCTGTATACTGTATCGTGTGTGTGTGTGTGTGTGTGTGTGTGTATACACAGAAAATCGCTTTAGTCTAAAGGACAGATGTTCAACTCAATTTTTGTTGTACACTTTAATTGATTCGTAAGTCAGGTGTTCATAAATGAAGCTCTAAATCTGTTTATCCCACAGCGCTGCTGAATTCTGGATCCTGATTGGTCAGGAGGTGTCGATTTAGTTTTCTATAACAGCAGCTCTGACACTCGTGCAGCTGCCAATCGCAGGTTTATATTAACGTGCTTGTTGTAATAATAGGTTATCGTTTCTATAGTAACATCTCGTTCACAGGAGGAAGTTCCACATTAAGGGATTAAAAGTGTGTGTAATCGTTGATGTGCTGACGATGTTTTTTGTCAGGAAGCAAAACATTTATGGAAGGAGTCTCCAGTTTCAGTGCTTTGTAAAAATTTCCCAGCATGGGAGAGACATCAGGGTTTCTGGTTTCGAAAAGCTGCGTTTTTAGAGAGAGAGAGAGAGAGAGAGAGAGAATAACTGTTTCATAGCTATAATGTAAATGAGAACAGGAACTAACTCGTCTCTCAGATGTTCCACAGCATTAAATCTTATGATAAACTGTTAAAATGAGCAACATGTCGTTTGTTAATAAATTAAACATTGTAATCGTTGGCAGTCGGTGTGATATATAAAGTTTCGTGATGAGCCGTATCACATCACCCTGACGTGGATTACTTTTGTACAATTGCACAGTCTGTCGTATGTTATTTCTTACATCAATTCAACAAAGTGATCATAATTTTCTGAATGTAGAACCTATAATCAGAGTGGTAAATGTGGATTGCTGTCTTATATTACATCTAACATTATGAAGTTTCGTTATGACTTCATTACAATGTTCTAATTACAATTTACACACAACTTTCCACTGGTTACGCAGGATTGGAGGGAGGTTTGGACTGAAACGTCGTAATGTTGTAGCGTAGTCACGTGAGTCTGATGGCATACGGAAACCACAAAGCCTTCTGCTGTGAGAGCTGGAGTTTTAAAGTTGTCGCACGTATTACGGCAGGTTCTTTTTTTTTTTTTTTCTCCCCCTGATTTAGTCTTGGCCATTTCCCACGCGCCAGTCAGCTCCGCCCTATCATACGACATACGACGGCTACCAGCCCAGGACGAGTGAAGGCTATCACCTGCTTCTTCTGTGACACGTGACACCAGCTGACTGCATCTTTTGATGTGAACTGATGTGTTTCTAACACGCTCTGAGGAAAGATAGAGGACTATCTGCCCTCTTCCACATACGTGAGCTCACAGACGCTCATGGTTGGCAAGTGTCGCTGTGATTGACAGGGGTGAGAGAGTATGCCCCTCCCACCCAGAGAGCACAGACAGTTTTTGCTCTCTTGGACTTCCGGTCACGGCATCGCCGGGATTCGAACTCGCGGTCTTTGCTTTTCTGTTGCGTCAGTCGGAAGCGAACACGTGTTATGTATTATGTAATATTTTATTACTTATAGTTTTATACTGAACATGTGCAGGAACATTTGTTGAAATATGACTGACCAAAAGTAGATAAAAAGAAACTTTAAAAAGCAAATTAAAAAAAAAAACTTCATAAATATGTGAATGTGATGTCACCTGTCAGTCAAGCTTGGTGGGCTGGATCAGCCCTTATCCTTACAAATAACGGTCAATCTTGCACATGTTGTGTCTCATGTATGGACCAAAGTTAATGAGTTGGGGAAAAAAAACAGTCCTACGAGAAAGGCAGATACTGAGTAAAGTGGAACCGTGAGCCAGTTGATGAGTTCCTCAGGCTGAAAAGGTTTTGTGACTCAAGTAAAGTTAGTTCGATAACGTTCACTGATACAGCTCAGCTGACCTGAAAAGGTGTCTGTATATCCATATCCGTGACTAGCATACTGCTGCCATGTGCTCCGATTGCCTCAGGTAGCTTTTAGTTTTATTGCACTTTACTGAAGAGCTAAGACTAGTTAGCATTACTGGTTTATGCTGTTATCCTAAACAAGACCTCTAGACCCGGGACAGAGACAAACTGGTTCAGAGTTAAAACTCATCACAAAATCTTTTAGAATTATATTTTTTCCTCCTGTCTATGCTTTGGTTCTCGTTTTCTGAATTCTGTTCTGTATACTGTATATAGAGGACAAATCTTTATCACTGTTTTGCTTTCGTTAACTGCCTTAAACCGCTCCAGTTTAATTCGCTCAGCTAATCTGCTTTGGTTGTAAGAATTCGAGCTGTAAGATGAGCTGATGTGGGAGAAAAAGACAGTGAAAAGCAAGGTTAGGTTTAAAATGCACTCCAGTTTGCACATTCTTTCCCATTTTCCCCATCTCTCTCTCTCTCTCTCTCTCTCTCTCTCTCTCGTTCTCCGTTGTGCTTTCTAATAAATATGTTTCCAAATTGTTTTCCGGATGGACGTAGGGAGATTCTCTCCACCCATCCACCAGCTTCTCTACACCTCCCTCTTCAGCTCCTTCTCCCTCCCTCTCTCTCACACTCTCTCTCTCTCTCTCTCTCTCTCTCTCTCTCTCTCTCTGATACACTCTCACACTCACATGCGTCCGGCTAGCACACACGCCAGGAGCTTCCCACTCTACCTGACCACTCTATACTCGGCACAGTGGACACCCACGCTACCATCCGTCCTGAGAGAGAGAGAGAGAAGGAGAAGAAGGAGAGGATAGAGATACAGTGAGAGAGAGAGTGAGATACAGAGAGGGAGAGAAGACTGCCGCAGCTGTCCTCATCCTACAGCGAGTGGAACTACGGCTCTCCGTCCGCTCCTCTCCTCCCTCATCCCCTCTTTTTCACCATGAACCTGCTCTTATCTGGTTGCTAAGGAGGTGAGATCAAGCTCGGAGGAGGAAGTGCACACGGTGGGAATTTGTTGCTAAGGTAATGAACACTTCCAGCTGTTCATGAAAGGAGTTGAGGGATGGATATGGAAGGGACTCGTGTGTGTGTGTGTGTGTGTGTGTGTGTGTGTGTGTGTGTGTGTGTGTGTGTGTGTGTGTGTGTGTTGTGAACTTAGATGGCTGTGAGCATTTTGTGTCAGGTGACACCTCAGGTTTCAGGGTCATGACCTGCTCTTGTGTCTGATTTGAGGTTTGAGGAAGGAGTGGAGGGATGGAGAGAGAGAGAGAGAGAGGTGTCCTTCCCAGTCTCAGGATTTGTTTGGCTCGACCGTGTTGAAGCGAAAACACGGTGTGAATGCAGCTGTTTCCGTTTCTCTGAATAGCAGCACATCTGTCTGCAGGTGCACCACATCACAGTCGAGAGCTTCGCACTCCAGCGCTCACATCACACCTTTTCCTTTCCCTCCGTTTCTCTCTCCAGCTCTGAACTCGATTATAATTCACCTTCATAAAGCCGACGGAACTGCAGCACTAACACGCCGTATCAAAGTATTAACACGTTCTCTGAAATAAATACACGGCGTGTGCAAGGAGCTGAAAGCGAGGAAAGGAAAGATAGAAGGAAAGGGGAAAAAAGACAGAAGGAGGAAGAAGTGAGAGAAGACAAATGACAGAATAAAAGGAAATGATTGAAAGGAGGAGGGGAAAATGCATGTTAAGCAGAAAGAGAAAAGGAAGGACGAAAAAATAAGGAAGGAAGAGAGAAATAAATATGGAAAAATGAGTGAAAGGAAGAGAAAGAATTGACCTGAAGCAGGGAGGAAGGAAAGAAGAGAAAGAAAAAAGACAGAGAGAGAGAAGGGAAAAATGTATAAAAAAGCAAACGTGAGTGTGAAAGGAGGAGAAATGCGCATTAAGCTGAAAGAAAAAGAAGGAAGAGAGAGAAGATAGGAAAGAAGAGAAAGTAAAAAAACAGGAAATGAGTGAGAGAGAGAGAGAACGGTTGTTTATAGCTGCAATTTGTTTCTTGGACATTTCA
Source organism: Pangasius mekongensis (assembly GCA_033441845.1). Lineage (NCBI taxonomy): Eukaryota > Metazoa > Chordata > Actinopteri > Siluriformes > Pangasiidae > Pangasius > Pangasius mekongensis. The sequence continues at coordinate 16,624,125 of JAKKZJ010000019.1, forward strand.
CAGTATGTAACTATAAATGGATAAAAAAGATGTTTTTTTTAAAATAAATAAAATACTATGATATTTGGATTAATTGCAGTGGTGTTAGAGGAATAAAACAGAATGAAAGAAAGAGAAAGAAACAGAACAGGAAGGAAGAAATGGCAGAAGAGGAAAAATGAAAAATATTGAGAGGGAAAAAAGGAATGATGAAACTAAGTAAGAGCAGAGAGTGAGGGAGAGAAGAACGAGTGAAAAGATGAGGGAAAAGGAAGGAAGAGAGATTAAAGAAAAGAAGAGAAAAAACATGGGGAAGGAGAGAGAGAGAGAGAGAGAGACAACATAAAGATAAGTGAAAGGAAGAGAAAAAAGAATAATAGAGAATGAAATGATGGAGGGAGAGGAGAGGAGAGGAGAGCGCCCTACAGTGTGCACCTGCTCTGTGTTTGTGAGTTTGAAGCAAGGCTGCTGATTGGTCGGCTGTGAGGCTCGTTGTGACATCACTAGTGGTAGCTGCATGTTGAAATTGTCTTCCTTTAACGCACTTTAAAGTGAACATTTGTCCAACTTTAAATGCAGACTTTTTTTTTTTTTTTTTTTTTTTTAAAAGGATACAGCTGAAACGTCAAGCAGCTCGGGCTAAATTAATTCTACAATGATAAATTTTGGAAGCATTATATATATATATTTTTCATTTATTTAAATTTATATTTATAACAGAACAGCAGTCACCTTGCAAGCACTGTGGAGATTTATTGATGTAGACAATATGTAGCAGAGGATAAAGGGAGGGAAAAAAAAAAGGATTCATTACTGTCATGTTAAGCATTTGATTTTATACACACACACACAGGGAGCAGACAGCTGCTGCATGGAAGCCCAGTGGGGACTGTAGTGTCTAATCTGAGAGCCAGAGTGTCGCCACAGTCAGGGGATTTCTCACACACACACACACACACACACACACACACTCACTGTCTCTCTGCTCTACTTTCCAGTGGCTCTTCCTCTTAAAGGATAACTCCTGTGTTTGGTAGTTTCATCTTTGTCCAACGTGTGTGTGTGTGTGTGTGTGTGTGTAGTGAGTGTGAGAAAAAATTCCCTGTGCTGAGAAAATCTCCAAGTCTTAGCGCAGGTGATGTTTATGATGTGGAAAAATGCACATGAACCAGGAAGAAAGATTAAAGGAAAGAAGAGAAAAAAGATGGGAAAGGTGAGAGAGGGGGAGAGAGGCAGCATAAAGATGGAAAAATGAAAAATGACGAGTGAAAGGAAGAAAAAAATAAAGAATGAAATGATGGAGGGAGAGGTGACGTCTAGAGATGATCCGATACCTAACGCCTGATGCCACGTGACTTTATTCCAAGTGTTTGTTGTTGCGTTAATGAACAGGCGACTCGATAGCGGCGGCGATCTACAGCAGACGTATTTCACCATTAAAACAAAGCGGACTGCAAACTGTGTGCAAATCCTCAAGAGGAGGAACGACCGCGTCTTCCTGCAATACAGGCGACCTGATAAAACCCCATTACGTTTAAACCGTATCGGTCATGAAAAACGAGCTCAAGGTGCCAGGAATTGTGTTCACAAACGAATTGGCAGAGAAACCGCTGCACGTGAAAGAGAGAGCAGTTCAGTTCTGCGAGCACTGAGCCACGTGAGCGTCAGGTCTGTACTACTCTTTGTGCAGAGAGAGTTACGTGCACTTGAGCACGGTTTTAAAACCCTCAAACAGGCAGCATGCACCGTGAGATACGTTCTCTTTGGCATCCTGTAGGGGGCGTGAGTAAAACCTTTCACCCAGTCCTCTTATGCTTTATTAAAGTTTGGTCTGTTTTGAGTATTTGGGTCACATCTGGTGATGCTGAAGACATCATTATACATCAGTCATATTTAATTTCAGTCAAACAATAATAGAAACTCATTCTTCATATCATTGGAGAACATGGTCTTTACATGTTGATGGAGGAAAAAAATAATTGCTCATTGTTACTTATTTAAATGTGTACTGATCTGAGTGCTCAGTATTCAACATGCACTTTAATCCACATAAACTTAAAAATCTTAAATATAAAACTCAACATGAGGAGTTCTTCGCTAGCAGCGAAATGAAATGTCCCTGACTGATTGATTTCACTGTCACTATCCACAGGTACCAAAGAACATGTGCTCTAATTCAGTCTTTTTCATCAATTCTTGAATTCTATAATTTATACTTTTACATTTTTCCCCCGTTTCAGGTATAAAACACACAAATGACTTGTGATTCATTTCTAAAGGGCAGTTAAACCCTGTCACTTGAGGTGTTTATCAGTGAAGGATGAGAGGATGAGATGTGACATGAGGAGCTTACCAAAGCTCTCCTTGTGGATCATTTATAGAGTACATGTGTCCTTCCCTCCAAAAGGAAAAGCAGTCCACTCTCAGTAATGCTACTTTATTCAGTTAGAGCTTATTTTATTTACAAGCACATTTGACTGATGGATGCATGACAGCTTTTTTTTTTTTTTTTGTACAACATGTATAAGTAACTGCTCTTAGACTTCCATTACACATGAGTTGGAAGGAACGTAGTTTTCTCATTGCAGGAAAATTCCTGTTCATGGTAATCAAACACACACACACACACACTACAGAAGGAAAGCACTGCAGAGTATACCTTAAAAGCCCCAGCTTGTATTTATTAACAGATAAGCCCATGACTAACACACAGAAGATGAGGTGAGATAGGAACAGGGACCGTGAGAGACTCAATAATAACACCGATTATTTATATAACACCTTATACTGCCAATATCTAATAACTCGAGGTGCTGTTTAGCACAATGAAATATAATCGTACAATAAGATGTTTGTGCGTGAAATTTCATTAAGAGTGAAATTAAATCTAACATCTAACATGTTCTGGTAAAAGTCCATGTCTCTTGGATATGTTATAAAGGCGGAGGATCTTTATTTTCTGAATATAAGCTGCACATCATTTGTAATTGAAGTAAGGAATAAAGCACAGTGTGTCACGCTGTTAAAGAAAAATCATCAACAACAGGGTGACGTGGTGTGACGAGTTATTTTCCTAGAATCCTGAAGTGTTTTATTCCTCAGCAATTTGTCAACGATTGCAATTTATTTATTTAAAAAAAAAACACATCATAGTTTTTTTTATCCATTTATAGTTACATTTTATGTTGTGAAATGTCATATGCAAAGCGTAAACTCCTCTGTCCTGAAGATGTTGAATGAAAAAAAAAAATGTTACAGCTTTACCTCCGAGTGTTACAAAGTACTGACACTGGAGACTCCTTCCATAAACGATATTTATAACAACAGTTTCAGTTGGTTATTAAAGAAATGCTACTGTATCAGAACGAGTGCATTAATATTAATTATAAAACTGTGATTTGCAGCTGCACTACTATCAGAGCTGCTGTTATAGAGAATTAATCAACACCAATTCTGACCAATCAGAGTCCAGAATCCAACAGCGCTGTAGTATGAATATATTTAATATCCCTGAATGGAGTTTCATGCTCAAAAGTGGTTTTCAAGGCGTTAGCTTTTCTTATCAGTGTCTAGCGAGCTAGCTAGTGCTAGTGTTAGTCGTGAAGATTAAAAACATTTCTAACGATGATGTGAAATCCTGTCAGGTTACCTCATGTTAGCGAGCAAGCTAATAACAATATATAGGTTAATATCAGGTGAATTCTGACTTCCTGCCCTACAAGTTTAGATACGAAGTCTTAAATGTGTCCCACAGAGACGTGCTAGCGTTCAGTCCTCTCATGAGCTAACTACACATCGTGTGTATCTGCAGTGCTGTGTGTGGGGGGAAAGCTAACGGTTTGCTGTGGAGGTGTTTCTGGTTGCGTACCAGTGACTGTATATACGGCTGGATGTTATTTATTATCAAATATGTTCAGTGGCATAGAAGCGAGTCAAAATAACTTCCACTTCTGTTTTTCAGCCTTTATTTCATGCTCCCAGATGTCTGTGCACTTTACCATTGATGGAGTTATGTAAATGAGCTGTGTCAGGAATGAAAAGATTGATAAATGAGGTCCTGTGTATATATATATAAAATACACAAAGAAAAAAAAAACCCACACACACAAATCATCCTCAGAAGACGAGAAGTTACGTCTACGGTTCATTTATCCTGTAGTAAATAAAAATAAATATTGATATGAAGCTAAAACCGTATCAATAACTTTCACACACACAAGCGTAAAATTCACTAAATACTGTATATACACACACTTAATAAATATTCACAAATAAACACAACGCAAAACGCACAACTAAAGTCAGTCATCTCTGTAGAAAGTGATTTCAAAATGTGTAGAATAAAA
>JAKKZJ010000019.1:16661383-16682443 GCA_033441845.1 Pangasius mekongensis
ATGTCCAAACCATCTTAATCTGGCCTCCCTGACTTTGTCCCCCAAACGTCCAACATGAGCTGTCCCTCTGATGTACTTGTTCCTAAATACACAAACATGACAGCAAGACACATAATATTATTTTTTTTAGAAATGTATAGAAGACACAATAAAGCTTAACAGATGCTATGTACAGCTATGCAAGGGTAGGGGTAGTAATAACAAGTAGTAACAAGTAATAGAATAAATAGGAGAGAATTTACAATTGCACATAAGATAAAATCCACAGTGAAAAAAACTGCACTAAGAGGGTCCTTGGAGGCAGTTAAATGTTCCTGAGGGAGATGGTGAAAAAGCTGCTCTTGTGTCTGGATGTTCGGGTGCTCAGTGCTCTGTAGTGCTGGCCAGAGCGCACCAGTTCAGAGGGGTTGTGGCCAGGGTGAGTGGGGTCTGAAATGATTTTTCCTGCTCTGTTCCTCATTCTGGAGGAGTACAGCTCCTGGAGGGAGGGTAGAAGAGTACCAATAATCCTCTCAGCGGTACAGACTGTCTGTTGTAGTCTTCTTATGTCCGATTTGGTAGCTGAACCAAACCAGACAGGTATTGAAGTGCACAGAACAGAGTCAATAACAGCTGAGTAGAACTGGGTCAGCAGCTCCTGTGGAAGGTTGAGTTTCCTCAGTTCCTCTTCTGGGCCTTTTTCATGATGGAGTCTATGTGGGTCTCCCACTTCATATCCTGTGAGATGGTACAGCTCAGGAACCTGGAGGACTCCACAGCAGCCACAGTGCTGTCCAGGATGGTGAGGGGGGTTGTGCTGGGGAGTTACATGATCATCACTGTTTTGCGCGTGTTCAGCTCCAGGTTGTTTTGACTGCACCAGACAACCAGCTGTTCAACCTCCCTGCTGTATGCAGACTCATCCCTGTCCTGGGTGATGCCGATGATTGTGGCGTCATCAGCAAACTTCAGGAGCTTAACAGAGAGGTCTGTAGAGGTGCAGTCATTTGTGTGCAGGGAGAAGAGCAGTGGGGAGAGTACACAACCCTGAGGAGCACCAGTTCTGATTGTGCAGGCGCTGGATGTGAATTTTTCCAGCTTCACTAGCTGGTGCCTGTCTGTTAGAAAGCTGGTGATCCACTGACAGCTGGTGGTTGGCTTTCAGACCTGGGTTAATTTATACAGCAGGAGATCTGGGATGATGGTATTGAAAGCTGAACTGAAGTCCACAAAAAGGATCCTTGCATAAGTCCCTGGTCTGTCGAGGTGTTTCAGAATGCAGGATGACTGCATCATCCACTGACCTGTTTGCTTGATAAGCAAACTGAAGGGGGTTCAGCAAGGGTCCAATGATGTCCTTCAGGTGGGCCAACACCAGTATCTCAAATGATTTCATGACCACAGACGTCAAAGCAACAGGTCTGTAGTGGTCCAATCCTGTTGGATCTTGGGTTTCTTTGGGATGGGGATGATGGTGGGGCATTTGAAAGCACTGTCTGGGCCTGGAGCTTTCCTGATCTTCTGTTTTTGGAAGATTGAGATTGAGTAGCAGGAGTTGGGGGGGGGGGGTTGCAGGAGGTGTTAATGGTGTTAATGGTTGTGTGGAGAGAAGGTCAGAGCGGATGTGTGTTCTTAGAGTGCCCTATTTTTTGGTATTTGTAGTAGAAAGAGACATCAGGAGCTGTGGTTGTAATGTACAGTACAATTAGTATGCATGAAACCAGAAGACCGTTTTGTCAGTAATGTTATGATCAGAATTATGAGAAAAATACTGATTCATTATGGGAGTGGTTGACATCAGGCGACATGAAAAGTATTTCTGGATCAGTGATGCCAATTAAAGCAAAGCAGACAGCAAACTGTGAAAATATTAATCAGAGGAACTACAGCTTCTTCTTCTGACACAAGAAACCAGATCAATCATCCTTACGGCATTTAAACTGTGTTTAATAGAAAGTATGAGTTAAATGTTCTGTGATGTCAGTGATTTATTAATACTGAGTAAGTCTGAAAAAATGATATTGTTGCATCCTAGTTGTTTGCATCAGGTGACGTGGAAAGGATTAACGTTTGGTGGCGTCCCACAGGCCTCAGTGCTCAGTCCTCTTCTCTTTTCCTTCTCTACCTGTTCTTATAGTGATGTGAGATCTTCATGAAGCTTCTCGTATTACTGTTGAGTCCAAAAAGACTCTGGAAAACCCAAAGCTCATTGCATGCTGACCTTTTTTATTTACTTTTATATCAGGACTGACCTCTGTTACTGGCAAACGCTGTAGCTTGTTGACTCAGATCTGTAAACTCAGGCCAATCTGCACTATCATTTTTATTCCCAAGTCAATAACAAAGCACTTCTGTAAGGATGTTTTCACACTTTGCACTTTTTTTCTCAACCACCAGTGCTTTACAGCATTTTACATGTAATCCCATGCGAAGTGCAACAAGGCTGTGCAGACATTGGCTTTTTTTTGGTCCAAGGGGAGCTTCCAAAAGCTGAAAAAGTTCAACTTTTTAGGAAAGTACAGAGTGAAATCAAGCACTTTTTTAAACCTCCTGACCAATCAGGTTGCAGCTCAGAAAAAGAAGACACAAGAGAAAAACGAACATGGAGGACAGAGTGCTGGTGAAAAATGAACTAGTGCATAAGTCCCTGGCTAGTGAGTGAATATGAAGAGATTTATGAAAATATCTATTGTACAAAAGTATCCAACAATAACAACATGTCTACTGGTACGTGATGTGACGTCTCGCTCACTGTAGCTGCAAACAATCAAGTTGCACGAATCAGCCTGAATTCTGTTGATATTTTTTGGCTCCAAAGCTACAGTGCCTCCAAAGTTACACTGCTCTTAATTACATCTGCATTACTGAGATTAACAGCTAGCTAGGCTAGATTATTAGTCAATACTAGCTATGACTGAAATTGTTGTTATGGTTACAGTGTGCATGTTGCATGTGATGCCTTTGTTTGAATATAAGCACATAAAAAAGCTACAAATAGTGATTTTTCTGTTAAAAAAAAAAAAAGGTGTGAAAGCAGGTAAGGTCGATCTGTCAAATGCCATAAATGTAGGACTGAATGATGGTACTGATTAGTGAGAAGCTATTTTTAAACCACAGAGCAAGATCTTCCACCTTTAATTGGGTAATGCCTCACAGGAAGCAGCAGAAAGATTATATTTTAATCTCATGAAAGCAGACTAGAGGAATATTCATGTTGGAGGGCCTCTGGGGAAGATGTTTGACTTCGTTATTAGAAACGGATTAAAATGTCAAATTGAATGTTTATTATGGAGGTAATAGAGCAAATAAAGGGAGAAAACACTGACCATGTGCTGCAACAGAGCTATTAAGAGGCAAACATATACATCTGATTTATTACAATGTGTAAAATCTTACAATTTTGTGTAGAAAACACTGAAAGACTCGCTTATTACTTGCTCATTTTTGAAAGCCAGCCAGACTAATATATATATATATATATATATATATTAGGATATATTAGGCAGCAAGTGAACAGTCAATTCGCAAGGCTGATGCGTTTGAAGCAGGAAAAATGGGTAAGCATAAGTTCTGAGTGACTTGGACAAGGGCCAAACTGTGATAGCTAGATGACTGGGTCAGAGCAGCTCCAAAACAGCAGATCTTGTGGGGTGTTCCCGGTATGCAGTGGTTAGTACCTACCAAAAGTGGTCCGAGGAAGGACAACCGGTGAACCCGCGACAGGGTCATGGGTACCTAAGGCTCACTGATGCGCATGGGGAGTGAAGGCTAGCCCGTCTGGTCCGATCCCACAGAAGAGCTACTGTAGCACAAATTGCTGAAAAAGTTAATGCTGGCTCTGATAGAAAGGTGTCAGAACACACAGTGCAGCGCAGCTTGCTGCGTATGGGGCTGCGTAGCTGCAGACCGGTCAGAGCGCCCATGCTGACTCCTGTCCACCGCCGAAAGCGCCTACAATGGACACATGAGCATCAGAACTGGACCACGGAGCAATGGAAGAAGGTGACCTGGTCTGATGACTCATGTTTTCTTTTACATTGTCATTTTACAGCAAGCCGGCGGAGGCAGTGTGATGCTCTGGGCAACGTTCTGCTGGGAAAACTTGGGTCCTGGCATTCATGTAGATGTTACATTGACACATACCACCTACCTAAACATTCCTGTAGACCAAGTACACCCCTTCATGGCAACGGTATTCCCTAATGGCAGCGGCCTCTTTCAGCAGGATAATGCGCCCTGCCACACTGCAAAAAAAATTGCTCAGAAGTAGTTTGAGGAACATGACAAAGAGTTCAAGGTGTTGACTTGGCCTCCAAATTCCTCAGATCTCAATCCGAATCTAGACCTAAAATATTAGTTTAAAAAAATTCCAGCAGCTCAGTTTTTACCCTGTTTTATTTTTACATAAAATGTGATTTTTTTAAAGGGGAAAAAGTCAAATAATTTGAATTTGCATGCAATTTCTGAGTAATAAAATCAATGAAACATCTGGGTATGTTTTGTAATAATTTACGGGTGTAACTGTTAATTTTTTTAAATGAATTACATTAATTAAACATGCAGAGACTGTGCTAGAGAGGGCTAATCAGATTAAGGGGAAATGTTCAGGCAGAACTGTATTAATGTGTCACGTAAAACTTGTTAAACAACAGTGATGTGATATTTAATCAATGGAAGCAAACAACTGCTACATCGTGGTGTCTTGATTTTGTTCCACTGAAAGAGCGTTAATGACTGTAAACACCTGAAGACTGGAGACATTTGCTGTGTAACTCATTTCCTCTCTTCGGTGTCTGATGTATGACTTTCTTAATGATGGTTAAGGTTGGCTGTAATTGGCTTTCTGTCGCCCCGGCCCCGGTGCAGGGCACATTAATCCACAGAGACGCTTTTTTGCTTGCCCTTAAGTGGCAGTGTGTCGATGGCAGGACCCAGGAGGCCTTCGTTTGAAATGGTCAGGAAACAAGGCTGAAATGTAATTAACCCTCATCACAGAGATGTCACAGCTGCAACATACTGATCCTCTCTAGGCCATCGCTAATTAGCACAAACTGCTAAATGCCAGCATGTCATAGTTGCTAAATAACAGTAAAGGTGATTTCTTTGTTTCTTTTTTAATTTCATTTTCAGCTCAAACAGTGGGTGGTGTTGCCTATTTTTGGCCTTTTTTTTTTTTGAAAATGTTTCTGAGCTGATCAGTCTGTAGATGTCATTGTTGACTACAGACAACGAATCAGTCGATAAAGATTGGAGAAACTGTGCTTGGCCATGTAATTAGAATTGGACACTGTGAAGTAGGCTAGAGTTGCAGAAGCTGTTCAGATAACACAGACTTGTTAAAAGATGTAAGTATGTAAATGCAAATCAATTCCCAAAAAATTGTTTTCAATCCAGAACATTGGTTCAAAGTCAAGGGCTAATGGTTTGAACCCCAGCACCAAGTTGAGCCGTTGAACGTTAAGGGCCTTATCCATTTCTTCTGTCCACCAAATATGTAGTGGATTTCTGTTGAATCTTGAACAGGAACAAGAATGTGAGGCTACAGTGGACACAGGCTCAAGATGAATTGGAAAAATTGGATGAATGAATTGGACGTTGCTGCTGCAATCTTTAACTGTCCAGTTTTGTAGGCAGCTCTTTGGATTGTTCTGAAAGCCATTCTCAGTGTAGGACATGGTACCAGAGGAAAGATGTCTGACTGGAAAAATGTGTTGAAATATTAAACTCTTCCATGATTCTGTGGAGAGTAGAGATTGGGTGGTAGCTTCCTGGTAGATTAGTGTGGAAATGACTTTAGCTGGTCTCCATGTATTTGGGATTTAGCTCGCATGTATGATATAAAGTCGATCAGGCTGGAGCTTGAGGGCCCATATGCTTTATGATCATACTGTAATATCCTGCTACGTTTCCACATTTCAGACCCTACAAGACTTTTCCAGTTCAGGAACCTCAAAAGCCTCGGGATGACTTTCATGACTTTCCGTTCCAGGCTGTTAGCAGTGTGCATTTTACAACTTGTTCACGATTGTGGGTTTTTTTTTTTTTTTTTGTGCCTCCTTCAAAAGGAGACATGGTTGGGTGTGTGTGACAGAGACTTGGACTCTGACCAGTTCTAAAGATAAATTACTGCACAGCTCTGAAATGACAGATAATAATTCAGCCTTTCCTCTCAAAGCTGTAAAATTCTGCTTTGCTACTACACTGAAGTATGCCTAACGATTAGGGATGTAACCGAATAAGAATGCATTATTTCTGACATATAAATAATGCATTCTCATCATATACAAACAGGAGGCGTACTATTTGTTTGTCCAGACCTATAAATATGAATGTGCCACAACAAAATTCAGTACTTCTGGGGTCACCAAACTAGGGGTCTTGACCCTATGTAGGGTCCCTTGATTCACAAATGAGGTTGTAAAAAAAGCTCACCTATATTGATCTCCTATATTGTTTCATTCACTTATTTTACAAATTAATATTAGAAATATTGGAGATACATTTTGTGCACTAATATTTTTGAAATGTTACTCGGGATCACATTCAGACAAGCTACATTTAAATTAAATACAGGTGTTATTTTGGTCTTTTCACTATCCTGACACTAGCATAGCATAGTTCAGCAATAAAAATGGACTAAATTTCCCAGTCTATCTACCTCCTATAAACAAGCGAGAATTGTATCTCAAATCACATACCTGTGTACAATTCTAGACCGTTTTTGAGCACTAACACTAGTCTCCCTATTACAGTTAGTGTTTGAAATGTAAAAACCTCTCACGTCACCTCAAAACCTACCTAAAGGTCTGTTTTGCATACCAGTGATCTACATTTTCTAGATACTTTTTAAAGTAAGGTCAGAGTTTTTGAATCGAGATGCAGATAATGACAACATTCACAACGACAGCAGAAAGTTTTAAAGAGAAAACGAGCTCGTTAGTGTGTTTAACGTCACGTTTTTAGTGCGTAAAAACCACTAAACATTTTACAGTTCAACTTGGAAACCTGATGGACAGGAATGTTTGGTCTCTGACTTGCCATCTAGTGAATGTCATTTTTAAATCTTCCGGATTCACATAAGATACGCAGCGAGTGTGTAAACAATGCTGCTTGCTCTGCTTCTGCACATGCACATAAAATCATGTCTCAGGTATAAACCAGTCTCCTCTGCTTCGCATCACACCATCCTGGCGTGGATTATTTTCCTTTAACAACACAACAGACCAGTAAGTCAGTGCAAGGAAATATTCCTTAGGTTTTCAATTCCTTATGTTATATATACGTATGTTACTAACATAATAAAATCTTTAAATGTGACAGATTGAATGAAATAATATAGAATATTAGTAATTTAGAATTAACAAAAATTGAGGGTGGTCAAGTTTTGGGGTCCATTTGAGGTCATTTGCACAAAAAAATTAGGAACCCCTGTTCTACATAGTAGCTCTGTATTAAAAGATGTAGGCTAGGGATCATCAACTGGACATGTGAGGTTCGAATGCAAAGCATTTCAGTGGATTAAACCAAACACTTAAAAAAAATTACTGAAGCCGAACTGATAAACATGTGGAAAAAATACTCATAGTTCAGCTGTAAACATCAACCCACTTGGGCTCTGTAGTGAAGTGAAGACATGGCATGTTAAAAAAAAAAAAAAAAAATCAACAATGAAAACCGAGCGTTTAAGAGAAGTGTGTGCGTCTAAAAACAGACGTCTCATCTGTTCAGAGTCCTTGGCTGTAGTCAAAATCCAGCACAACTACTTCAGATTGTTTTATTTACAACCGTAAACGAATCACTGATGGTGTGACATGCGGTGAGTTGAGGCAGGATGCAAGTGCATAAACTCAGCATGTTGTTTATTAGGCGTAATCCAACAATCGCCGCAGTTCATAGCAAGGGGTCAAATAACAGGAAACACAAGAAACCACAGCTCAGAAACGTACATTTACAATGACGAGACATCACAATGAAACCAAGGAACAGGAGGCTATAAATAAACTAACTAATCAGGAAGTAAACAGGCAAAAGGTGACCAATGACAAGACAGGGGCGGAGACAAGGATGGAATAAAAACAAAGAACACGTGGCTATATTAACAAAACATGACATGACATGACAATACATGAAATCATGCTCAGAACCATGCCGCGTGTACTAAGAGGGCAAATTTGTGACACATGGTTAAACATTAAAAGATAACTGTTAACTTTTAATTCAGTTATTCGTGTTAGTCGCCTATCTAGACATATATAAGGAGGATTTTTTTTTTTAACTTTCATAAATTTTATTTCAAAATTTTCTTTAATGAAGATTGAAAATAAAATATATCAGGGTAACTGATTGTTTTAATCCACATTAAAAAACCTAATCATACAATTAAAATACTTTTTTTATTATATTTTTATATATATATGGTTTTTTTTTAAATTACAGACTAACTGGAATCAGCTGATGTTATATGATGTATGTAATTTTTACAGATTTTTTCTTCTTTTCAGTGATAAATATTTATATAGAATGCTTTTAATATAAACAATTAATACAAAATTATTTTTGTAGGCATTCATTCATAATTGTATGAACTGTTTTTTTTTGTTTTTTTTAAATGCAACACTGCTGTATTGCTGGCAGTTTGTGAGCGATATCATGATGCATGTCATGTACTGTAGAAATGCATTTGAGAATTGTGATATGATTATTTTTGTCATATCGCCCCACCCCTAGTCTCTGGGTCAGAGATCTCTACTGAGTCTACATTGAGAAATGAGATGCCTGATGACCTTGTAGTCCTCCGAGGCATGGGCAAAATGATGACCACACCATTCTACCGCAACGTGCTCATGTTTCATTTCATATAATCTTATCGAAATAAATAATGATAATTAAAAAAACAAAAACAAAAACAAGCTGCAATTGCACATGTTCACAGCAATGACAGTGTAGGAGTGATGATTGCATGCTGAGAGCTTTAAATATATGCTGATATGACAGACAATGGTGTGCTACAATAGCTCTGCAGGAGGAGATATTTTTAATGCTGCTTGACTTAGCAAGCGTACAAGCGGTCAAGCCTGCGTCATGGAAATCGTGAGCTGAGTGCCGGAGCTCTGAGTGCTACCCTAAACAAGACAAATATGAAGCGGGATAATGGCGGGATTTTTCTCCATTGTCTGATACGTAGTAGAGAAAAACCAGAGGTCGTGTAAATATCGACTTTCTCTTACCGTTATGCCAGGCTTCTGACAGGAAATCTATCCGCACCCCGAGATAAAAATGCAAAGAAGTCAGAGTTGTTGAAAAAAAAAAAAATTACAGTTGGCTAGTTGACTTTTTCTAAATCGGTTTTGTAGCTGAGTTTCCGATGCGAAACAGATCCTTCAGACACTCAGACACAGCTTATTTCAGTCTCTTATGTAAAGTAAACCCTTAGTAAGAGACATTTAACTAGAGGGATTGTGTGCAGATGGATCACGGCGTCGTAATATTATAGTAACAAGTCGTACATATTCATAAGTAAGAAATAACACACTTTGTGTCATGCTGTTATAGAACAATAATCAACAGTGTGATGGTGTCATGAAGTGGAGTTACTGTTACCATCCCCAAATTGACGATTTGCCTAGAACACCATGTTCTAAAGTCTTTTCGTTCCTTTTTTTTGCCAACAAGTACAATTTTTTTATTTATTAAAGATCAACACGCCATACTTTTTTATCCATTTATAATTACATTTAATGACGTGCAAAGCCTGTGAAGCAAGTTCACGTGTGTTTTAACGGCTGACCCTCACCCTCTTTTTTTCTCTTTCTTGAAATTCAATGTTCTGTGTAGAACCCTACTATAAAGTCGCTTTCCCTATCAGAAAGGGTTCCATATAGAAGGTCAAGAACCACTTCAAGAACCTTTTTTTTTTTTTTTTAAACTCCTGACAGGTTAACACAAAAATTTTGTCCCACACACTTTCTCAGTTGTTTAAGGGTTCATTGGATAATTAAAAGTTAATAAAATTTCTTACCAAAAAAAGGTTCTAGTTTGTACTATTTCTTTGTAGAACCCAACAACAGAAAGGATTCCAAGCACAACCACTTTACCTTTTAATTAACACCAGACAGGTTCTAGATATTAAGGAGAGCGTAACGTATATATTATATAAATATTCTCGAAGGGTTCGGTGAATAACTAAGGTTTCTTAGTTGCCAATAAAGGGTTCTATTTGGAAACATTTCTATGTTTAAAGTACTTCTGTATGAGAAAGGGTTCCTCTAATTATCCTAATTATCGTTTGCCTCCAGGGTCAGGGGTTCGATTCCCTCCTATGCTCTGTGTGTGTGTGTGTGTGTGTGGAGTTTGCATGTTCTCCCCGTGCTTCGGAGGTTTCGGTTTCCTTCCCAGTCCAAAGACATGCAATGTAGGCTGACTGGCATTTCTAATTTGTCTGTGGTGAGTGAATGGGTGTGTGTGCGATCGTGCCCTGCGATGGGTTGGTACACCGTCCAGAATGTCCTCCGCCTTGTGCCCCCAGTTCCCCGGGAGAGGCTCCAGGCTCCCTGCGGCCCTGAGTACGATAAGCAGAGACAAGGATGGAATAAAAACAAAGAACACGTGGGTATATTAACAAAACATGACATGACAATATATGAAATCATGCTCAGAATCATGCCGCGTGTACTAAGAGGGCAAATTTGTGACACATGGTTAAACATTAAAAGATAACTGTTAACTTTTAATTCAGTTATTCATGTTAGTCGCCTGGAATCAGCTGTTAACTGGAATCAGCTGATGTTATATGATGTACTGTAATTTTGTACAGATTTTTTCTTCTTTTCAGTGATAAATATTTATATGGAATGTTTTTAATATAATCAATTAATACAAAATTATTCATTCATAATTGTATGAACTGTTTTTTGTTTTTTTTTGTTTTTTAAATGCAACACTGCTGTATTGCTGGCAGTTTGTGAGCGATATCATGATGCATATCATGTACTGTAGAAATGCATTTGAGAATTGTGATATGATTATTTTTGTCATATCGCCCCACCCCTAGTCTCTGGGTCAGAGATCTCTACTGAGTCTACATTGAGAAATGAGATGCCTGATGACCTTGTAGTCCTCCGAGGCATGGGCAAAATGATGACCACACCATTCTACCGCAACGTGCTCATGTTTCATTTCATATAATCTTATCGAAATAAATAATGATAATTTAAAAAAAAACAAAAACAAGCTGCAAGCTCCAGGCTCCCTGCGACCCTGAGTAGGATAAGCAGTACAGTAAATGGATGGATAACAAAGGGTTCCAATAAAGTTTCTACTTGTAGAGCACATTTAAGAGGCTAATAACCTTTAATCATCCAATGAACCCTTAAAGAACCCTTTTCCCAGTGTGCAAGCTAGATACAGTTTAAACATCTGACAATTTCTAAATATCAAGAATAAAATAATGACCAATAATCTGGACCGCACACTTACACAATTAATACATTCACTTAGAAAATACTTAGAAGGGTTCTTCATGGGTTAGGGGTTCTTAGCTTACAGAAAATGGGTTTTCATTAGAAACTTTTCAGGCTCTAGATATTAAGAAGAAACTATATTACATATACATATGGTTTAAGGGTTTATCGGATAATTAAGGGTTATATAATTTCCGTGTCTTTGACTTTGATAATAAATCTTGAACCTTAGCTTCCAAAAAAAGTGTTCTCATTGGTACCCTTTCTGATAGAAAACAAATATAGGGTTCTCCATAGATATTATTATAAGAGAGTATATTTTTAACCGCTCGACTCCTCGACTGAACGCTTCCTCCCGCTACCTGCATCACCATCCTGCCTCGTGTCTCTCATTATTATTCATTTCCTTCTCTTCGCGCGTCTCCGTCTCGTCCTGTAGGACATCAGACGCCGGTCGTAGCTCTGTTCTGCAGCTCTGTTATGGCCTGTCAGCCTTTATAACTCCACCGGGCTGATGAGAAATTCCTCTCAGCCCCACGTTTAAATTCAGTTTTTTAATGAGGGGAACATCGTCCTCTGAGATGCCTTTAACCCGACCTGACCTCAAAGCGCCGCTGCATCTGTTCTCACCGCTCTGTTGTTTTCACATTCTCTCTGTGTGGAGGTTACTATCAGCACATCTCTCATCCTCCACGAAGAAGCACTGTACAGTAATAGAAACGGCTGTAAGGGAACATTAGCGTTTCGGTATATATGCGGATGTGACACATAGCTGGAAGAAATAACAATAATTGCGTGAGTATCCAATGGAAAAGAAACGAAAATATTAAAAATGTAAAATACGTCCGTATAGTGTGACATAAAGGCAGTATTTCGAATCAAATAATAGTAAGTAATAAGCAAGGAATAAAACACTCAGTGTTGTCTGTTATAGGGAAATAATCAACATCAGTAATATAACAGCATATCCTGGAGTCTTTTATTCCTCTTACACCACAGCAATTTGCTGATAATTACAAATTTTCAGTGATTAAACAATGATGTGGCAAACTTTTTTTTTATCCATTTACAGTTACATCTAAGGTTGTGTGACGTCTGCAAAACAAGTGCATTATTGTTACTATAGTAACACAATAACACTTTTTGCGGAGGAGGCTTGACATAAACAGATTAAAAACGGGTAATCGTTGATATGGTGGAGTTTTCTGCTTTTAAGGAGATGTTTATCTAACATTTATGGAAGGAGTCTCCAGTGTCAGCGCTTTGTAACAGTCAGAGGTAAAGCTCTAAGTTTCCTGATGTCTACAGGACAGAGGCGTTTACTCTTCTTTGCGGTTTTTCAGTAACATGACAAGCTGCAGGTTTTTGTCTTATTAACTTCAAGCTGCTGTAACGTAAGTGAGAACAGGAACAAACCTGTTTCGAAGACGTTCCACAACATTAAATGTAGCTATAAATGGGTAAAAAGTATGATTTAATATTGTTTAATGAATGTAAAAAATGTACCAATAAATGAAGACAATTTTAAGCTTGAAATTAATCTAGATATAGGCTTGATCGTTATCATATCATGAGAAACCGTATCAGACGAATTTTACCCGATTCTTTTATTTGATAAGATGTTTTTTCGAAAAAGAGAAAAGAAAAGCTCAGAGTGCAACTTAACACCTGATATTAATGACATGAGGACTCATTAAGGCCACAGAACTCACTGTAAGATGCATTCATCTTATGTTAGACAAAATGTAAGACAGTATTGTGTGTGTGTGTGTGTGTGTGTGTGTGTGTGTGTGTGTGTGTGTGTGTGTGTGTGTGTGGGGTGATATTTTTGTCTGCATGGGTGTGAGAGCTTTTCTCTCAGCCTCCTGGATGAGAAGACCATTGAGCTCAGTGCTCTCTTTAGTTTATCCACACTCCTCCACTTTCCCTGTTCTCCTTTCATTCTGACAGCATTTCCTCCTCCTCCTCCTCCGTCTCTCTCTACCTGCTGGAGTAGTTATTAAGCCTGACTTTATTTCCTCCGCCTGGCCAAATCAACTCAGACGTTCCACAAGGAAACGAGCCAAAATTATAAAAAAAAGACAGGGTTATTGAGTGTTTCCCAAGAGCCAGTGGTCACTCCTGATATCCGTCAGTTTATCTAGGAATATACGTTATTGTTTCTGTAGTAACAACTCATTCACCTGACTTGCATACTCTACATAATCTAAAACTAATAATAAACAGATTTGTTATTAAACAAAGAGAAACGCGTAATCATAGATACGGTGAAGCCTTCTGTTAGGAAACATTTATGTAACATTTAAGGAAGGAGTCTCCAGTGTCAGCACTTTGGGAAGTTTTCCGCTACAGGAAAGGAGATTGCGCTCTGCGTTTTCTTTTTAACATGACGAGTTGCTTTTTTTTTTTTTTTTTTTTTTTTCCCCCTCATATAAGTGATAACAGGAACTAGCTTGTTTCATGGACATTAAGTGTAGCTATGAACGGATAAAAAGTACGTTTTCCTAATACAGCTTCAAATTCTTCCCTCCAGTCAAAGTAGAAAAGCATAAAGTCTTACGTTTATTGAACAGTATGAAAGTAACAATAAAAGAAAGATTCACAAAAGAAAAAGAAAAGATAAACTGCATTTCTTTTGACCAAAAGTTTCAGATCATGTTTTTGTTTTATGTTTGTGATTTTTTTTTTTTTTATCACCGTGCACAACCAAAATCACAATCAAATCTGGTTGTGTTTCATTTCAATAGCGCCCAGTTTATAAGCAGGGCAGAGAATTTTTTATTTATTTATTTTTTAATCATGGTATTTGACTTAAGTTACGCTGTAAATTAGTCTAATTAATAGACTCTTTGTAATCTCTATACAATTAGACTTGATAAAAGGTATAAATCGGTGAAGATACTTTAATTAAAAGCATGTTTTAAAGCTCAATTTTAAGGTGATTATCCTCACAGCCATCGGGAAGCGTTTTTTTACTCTCTTTCCAAGGCTTGGCCATTTTTCAGCTGAATAAATGTCAGGCAAAATGGCGGAACCGCTATTAAAAGGACTGCAGGGACCGTATTTAGTTCATTTGTAAGAAAGCAGATGGAGGAAGGTGATAAATCTGGGCAAATATATCTGTCACGCACAATTGTGGCAATCCGTTTCCAAAGCATGCCGCTTCCCTCGTCCATGTGAAATGAGCATGGCCGGAGGTTTGATTACCCAGCACTCCTTTAGAGGAAATGCATATCAATAATGCATCCTCCTTTTCTAATTTTCCTGTAGCCTTCAGCACTCTACCCCATCTGGCCTCCCTCTTTTTATTTTTCCATCTCATGGTGCAGAAGCTGAAGCTGAGCTCTTAGATCGCCAGGATGCCCACCGAGCCCACCGGAGCCAGCGCTGTAATGAGGAACTTCATTAGCTGATGCCTAGGGAGCACGGCGAACTCCTTCCTCCGGAGCGACTGTGCGTGCTGTAGTGGTTAGCGGTACCTCGGTGCTTTGAGATACAGGAGGCTCACAGGGAGCAGGAAGTGAGTTAATTGGACCGCTGAGGAAACAGATTAGCATCTTCGACTCAGATTCTAGAGTCCAAATATGGCCTTTGACCCCTGAATATGCGGACTTTCAGTATAAACAGCTTAAGACGACCATTACAGTATGCGTCATGCATAGTGATAAGTTTGGTATGGATCAGTTACCAGTGTGGAACCTTACTGGGAATTCGTCAGTTCGTCTTCAGGGATCTTTACGGCATGATCTAATGTCAATCAATCTGCCTATTTTAATAACGCTGCCATTAAATACATTTATGACAGTTCCACTGAAAACGATTCAGATAAGACGTTTCGGGAAAGTGATATTTTTATGAGCTTCTTTTTCTCCTTCTGCGCTTTTGGATGTGGATGTGTATTAATCTGTGTATTTTAAGTGCGGGTGTATTTGTAGCTTAGTTGTATAGCGCTTTAGCTTGGTTGCATTTTATTTATTTTTAACAGTATTTTTAAGCTATTTTGCACTATTTGCACAAAATGAAGGGACGCGTTTGTCTGACAGGTTGAGCAGAGTAATTGTAATGATTTTATGAACATCATTATTGTGCAATTACTCTACAAAACAGTGTTATTTCATGGGGTTCAAACCTGAAATCCACCTCCTCTGACCAAAGAAACTTTCTGCCCGAACTTAAGGACACTTTTAGAAAGATTTTTTTTAAAGGACTACACGACCACCTATGGGGCTGCGTTAAATGAGGGATAGTGTGCAGCGTCTAAACAACGCAATCCATTAAAGGCTCTTGTTCCAAACCCACGCTAAGTGTATTCTTGGTATAAAAAGAGCCTCTTGGGGATTCTCAATTGGAGTTAATAAGTGTGAGTGCCATTCCATGTAGGTGAAATCTCAGCATGCCACCTACTGCCTTCCCTCCCACAGAGCCGTGAAGGGTTAGGGTGCTCGAGCCGTCTGAGCATCTTTAGTCTCATTTGAAACACAATCCATTGAATGGCTCTGAACTCCCTCTGAGTGGGATGCAGACGGCTCTTGTTAGCTTTTGTATCTGCTCTCGTGTCTGACAGAAGCTTATCAGTGAGAATGAGAGATCAGGCGCTGATGATTTGAACGCCAGCCAAGCCGAACCCCGAGCAGGAGGAGGAAACTGTTTCCACTGACAGATGTTCTTCATGCAGACATAAACTGAGAAGTGACGTGCTTTTGAGGGGTAGAAATATTTCTGAGTAGGCGACGCTTTATGACTTCGCTCTCAAAAAAAAAAAAGCCTTTATGAAATGTCCTGTCAAGTTATTAGCAAGGGAACAATTATATACATTTATGAGTATCATTTCAAAGAAAAATATGTTCAGGAATTCATTCTGGTTAGCTTATTAGCTAGCTAGCTAGGGAAATTATGAATGTGTATATGTCTCATGGTAGCTAGTCCACTCAGAAATCCTGTCAGGTTAGCTGTTGCTAGCTAAATATGAATGTATAAATTCTCACAGAAGTGCTGTCAGGTTAATTCCTGTTAGCTCGTAGTCTAGCATTAGCAAGGAAGATCTTTGTGAATATAACCCACAGAAATCCTGTCAGGTTAGCACATGTTAGCTCTCTAGCTAGCGCTAGCAGTGATTATAATGAATTAATAATCCTGACAGAAGTTTTGTCAGGCTCGAGTTAGCTATAGAATCTGTTTATCCCAATTTATAAATAAAATCCTATCGGGTTAGCTCATATTCGCTAGTAAGGTGACTAGGTTTAGCAGTAAAGATTATGAACATTATATATAAAATTTTAAAAACCCTAAGAAATCCTGTTATTTCAGGTTAGCAGATTAGCTTTAGCAGTTATGAATGAATTTTAAAGGGTAGCTATGAATATTTATTTGAAATATGCCTCAAAAATCCTCTCAGAACTAGTGTCTTGCTAGTTTGTGTTAGCTAGTGGATTAGCTTTGGCAGTGAAAAGTCATGAATATGAAAAAAAAGTCTCAGAATTTCTGTCAGGTTAGCTCATTAGCTATCTACCTAGCAGTTAGCAGTTAGCAGTGTTATCAGTTAAGATCATAAATTAAAAATTGACTTAAAAATCCCATCTCATCTTATGAGGCTAGCATTAGTGGTCTAATTGCTAACATTAGATCCTCTCAGAAGTCCAGATTTGCTAGAGAAATAAATATAATTAAAAATAATCTTGTTGGAATTGACACTTTGTTTATTACTTAAAAAAATAAAGATAAAAGTACTAGTTTTTTTTTTTGTCTTTTTTCCCTTAACATATCAACTTGCGTCTCTAATAGCTACATGTTTTATCTTATATCTCGACTATCTTTTTTTAATGTAATATCTTTTTAAAACAGGTTGCACTGGACAGTATGTGTGAGAATCCACTCAAGAAGGCACTTTAAGACTTTAATACAAAAAGAAGAAGAAGAAGAAGTGTTAAAAAAGCTTTCTGCCAGCAGCTTCGAAACTTTTCACTCACCCTCCATCTGTTAGCATTAGCGCCTGGCTCCAAAAATAAAATAATCTTTAATTAACGTAGCTTCACACCCTCCCACACATTTCTTCCTTGTCTTCGTGAGGCCATTTGCATGAAGCTGCATGCTGTGCATTGTATTTTCTCAGCACAGGAGAAGAAAACTGGCGTTTCTTTGGGCAAGCGTTCACACGTTGTTTGTGTACATTATCCCGGGGATGAGGTGTTGGGAAAACGAGTATGATTAAAAACAAGGGGGGGAAAAGCTGAGCTCAGCTGAGAATGTCTCTTTTTTCAGGATTTTAATAAAACTCACTATCAGATTACATTCGTATCGATATACACAGCCCACCTGTAGTGTATTTGATGTATTATATTATATTATATTATATTATATTATATGGTCAGTGTATTTCCAGACACACCATAATATACAGTATATGAAATATGGGAAAACTAGTTGCTTTTTCAGCACATGAAAAGCACCAATAATCAATATATTGTAAAACACAATTCCAAAATATAATATTATTGTATGAATTGTAATATGAAATGTTTACTTTTCTGTTTATGGAAAAAGGTAAAAATATATATATGTTCTATAAGTATATATAATTTATATATAAGTTCATTTACAAGTTTGATTTAAATTAACTATAATCTATAGACTTTAACTAAATATCAGTATCAATGTGTAAATATATTTAAATGTTTATTCTTATATGGATCTTATATTTTATAATAATCACAAAAGGTAAAAATATATAATTAAAAAAATTATAATTTGGATTTTTTTAAAGATATTTATATATTTATAATTTATATATAATATCCCTGTCTAAATAATAATTTAAATGTAAATTTATATTTTTATAATCTATATATTTTTAAACTATGGAAATACATATATCGTTATCATTAGTATTTAAAAATATTTTTTATTTTATTCTTATAGAGGTAATATTTTGAATAAAAAATATTAATGATTTATATTTTCATTAAAGATTTATTTAAGAAATGAAACTTTCTGAACTCCATGGATCTATGACAAGATCTTTTATGGTCATGATGTCTCCAACTTTTCCTCTGTATCCTTAGAAACCTAAGAGAACTCTCTCCGGCTTTATTATACCTCGTTATCTGGGCAATATATGAAACCAGCATTCTCATTAAAGGCGTGGGAACAATTAACAAAGAACCAACCTTTAACCAGTAATTACCCCGAACAAAGCAGACACACAAATCAGTGCATACACAGTGTCTAAAAGTGATTAAGTCAAATTATTAAATTAATATTATCAACCAGAAGAGGATGCATGCGGTTTGTATTTTAAACTGAGCACCAATCACTCCATTCCACTCCGTTCCTTAATCCCATTATCTTCATGTTTTTAAATTTATTTGTGTTTGATGCCATTTCTCACCTTGGCACGTTGCCATGGATACACATGACTTCCTCACTTTTTCCTCATCGCCGTCTCGCTGAGCGCTTAACCGTAATGACACTTTTTTTTTTTTTTTTTTAAAAAGGAGATGTTGACTTTAAATAGATTGGTTAGAGATCAGGAAGCCATACCGAGAGCCACTCGACGTTTGGGCCAGCATGATTCTCACAAGCACGCAGCTTAAAAACATCTCGGGCAGCTAACGAAAGAGTAATGGTCGTTATTTTGTCATATGGTCATTTGGTCATTTGGTCAGTGGTTAATGCACTTCGATTTTGTAACAGTATATTACATAATGTTATTAGTAAACCCAGGTAATATACAATGTACCTCAGCTCACTGGCTTTGAAATGAAGCAGAGAACGTTGAGAGAGTTTGCTTACTTTCAGGATATTTGCATTTAAATTGAAGGAAACACCATTCTCAATGCACCAAGTTCACATTTCAGGGGAGAAAATAAAAAATACCTCATCTTTATGTATATATAGTACATATAACTGGTTCCCTGAATGTGGGTATCTTCTTAGTTGATGCTCAGCCATTTTCAATCATACTGGCAACTACATTAATACTTATGTACACTACATAAAACCTGCATTAGCCCCTTATAAGACCTGATACAAACCTATAAAGACATACAGCAGGCGTCAGTTGTCATAAAGTCTGCTTTATTCAGTTTTCCATTTCAAGATTTCTAAGCTGAAATAACACTCGGGTGAACTGACGGATTTCCACTGAAATGAGGTTATGTCATTTTCTGGGCTGAATTAACGTACGTTTGAATGTCATAACACATCGCTATGTAACTACTCCTGGTATATCAGAGTGATGATGAGGCTAACTAAAGAAATTCAAACGATGCTCTGCAATGTCTGCTGAATTTTTGCCTAAATTATAACTCTGCTTTATAACACTGTGCCATAGTGAAGGTTATAACAATTATGACAATTATTATACTGTAATAACAGAGTTATGTATACTTTGATCGAACGGTTATTATTATCCGGTGAGCATCATTAGGAAGCTACTATTATTACATCATAGTATGTAGCTCACATGCTTTATAACGCTGTGACATAGTGAAGGTTATGACAATAATTATACCGTAATAACAGTGTTATGTACACTTTGATCGAATGCATTGTTGTGGTAATTATGATGCATTGAGCTTCATTATGAAGCTACAACAATGACATAAATTTAGCTCATATGTAGTCTATAACACTGTGACATAGTGAACATTATAACACTGACTTTTATTATGCTGTAATAACAGATTTATGTATACTTTTTCTGACGTTCATATCGTCACATAAGTTGTTAATGAAATCTTGTGACAATGTTATGACAACATAATTCCTGAGTTACGTATTTTTTCTGGTCCGTAAGGAAACTTTGTTAATATGACTACTTATAAGTTTTTTTATTAACACTTATAATAATGATATAGCAACATAATGAGATGATATATTATCTCTGATCTTTAAATGAGACTTTGATTTTGATGTTAGATAAATCAGAGCTGCACTGAGCTGCAACGTCATGAAGTTCTAATGTACGTTGTCCTGAAACGTCGTAACAACATTATGTCAACCATAATATGTCACTCGACACAGGTGTTATTTTCAACTTGACATCAAAATTGACGAAGCACTCTTTGAGACAGCTGATGGCTGTTGGATTAAGCCCTCTATGAACTTTAATGTAGATTGTATGTCAGTTGACAAGAAAGGTTTATGTAGATCTTATGTAGCCTTATGAACTCCTTAAGCTGATTTATGAACATGCACATGGGAGTTTGAAGAAAATTTGTAAATCTGGTGGGAATTTTTATTTATCACCCCACGGCCATTGATAAATATACTTTGAATCAAGTTGCTTTTATAATTTCTAGCACTACAGCAGAATGTCCTTGAACAAAACCATTTGCATTCGTTAGGACGGCGCAAAACCTTGATCTAGGAGGTGTGAGAGCCCCAGATGTCCATGTACCATGACCATGAATGCGCTTCATTCTGGCCTGAGGCTAATTTAAATAACGCTGCCCTTACTTTTTTAACGACCCTCTCCTGCACACCAACGAAGAGTTCCTGTTAGCATGAGTGGATTTAAACTGTAAGCATTTATAGTTTTTGTGTTCTGGGGATTTGTGTTCATTCAGCTACAAGAGCATTAGTGAGGTCAGGCGCTGATGTTGGGATGTCGAGGAGGTCTGGG
>JAKKZJ010000019.1:16683656-16701156 GCA_033441845.1 Pangasius mekongensis
AGAAAGTAGGATCATGTAGATCTTATGTAGCCCTATGAACACCTTAAGTAAAGGGTTACCAAATATCACTCTTGGTGGAGTAAGTCTTTATGAATATTTATGTAGGTTTTATGTCAGTTGTTAAGAAAGTAGGATCATGTAGATCTTATGTAGCCCTATGAACACCTTAAGTAAAGGGTTACCAAATATCACTCTTGGTGGAGTAAGTCTTTATGAATATTTATGTAGGTTTTATGTCAGTTGTTAAGAAAGTAGGATCATGTAGATCTTATGTACCACTATGAACACCTTAAGTAAAGGGTTACCAAATCCTGCACTTGTTGGAATAAGCCTTTATGTTTTTTTTAATGTGTGCCAATTAAGACAGGCTTAAAAGTCATAACACAACATTTTCAACCAACTTTAATACAGTGTGATTTCCAGCACCATAACAAAAATGCTACACATCCCTGGACTCTTTAGAACCTGTAGTTTCTTATATTCTGTATAAAGACGAGTTGCTGTAGTTCAGCAGGGTTTAAAATCCACCTGCTCCTCTAACCCTCTGCAGGTTTGGGATCCACTGCTCTATACAGGACAGCACAGACAGCCTGTCAGCGTACAATCGAATGCACTTTGATATTTAGTTTAGCCGTATGGCGAAGTCATTACCATGCGGTGTGTTCTGACAGAAAAGAGGAAATGTGCTGTGGCTGCTACACTGCATTCTTCTTCAGGGAGCTTGACGGCCCTGTCATTACATTCCCATTAAGAAATACATCTTCCAGCTGTCAGCGCCGTCCCTCCACTCAGAGCAGACGGCAGCTCAAACATCATGTCTGACCTTCAGGCGTTTCAAAGCTAACCATTCGCTGGGGCTCTTTTTTTTTTTTTTTTGCTTTTAATTATGAATTATGACACTAAACCCCCATCCCGGACTGAGAGGCAATTTATTTCAGCTGATGATTAACATGTGTGCTTTTGTTACGATTGAATAGATTTGATTATAACGATTTTTTGGGAGGCTACCTCAGGGACATGGATTACCCTCGCAGAGGATAATCACTGAGGATTACTCCTTACGCTGTGTGAAATTTCCTCGTCGAAAGCAGAACCCATTTGATTATGTGCTTACGGCCTGCGGAAATGAGGCTGTACAGCATTGGGCCAGCGAGCATAAACGTGCTCGTGGCTCCTGGCGTCAGCAATTCATTCTTCATTCATTATTTACTTCATGTTGTAGCTTTAATCAGGTCGTTTTTGGAAGTAGGAGTAAGATGAAGTTGATTGCATTGACTGGAAGAGAGAGAGAGAGAGAGAGAGAGAGAGAGAGAGAGAGAGAGAGAGAGGCCAGAGTGATTTGCAAGCATCAGGAAGTTTTGGTATTTATGTGATTGTAGATTGTTGCTAATCGGACTTCATTTGCTAAATTTTCTTTCTGAAAATAAAATTGTGTGTGTGTGTGTGTGTGTGTGTGTGTGTGTGATTTATGCCTTACAGCCAGGCATTTACATGAACGTAATCTCATTTCTCCAAGAACAAGTCTCTGTCCTCTTCGCCTTTCAGTCAAGAACGGGGAGTTATCTTGAATGAAAAGCGCCGTTGCAAAAAGCGCAGCGTGAGGGAGCGTGACTATTGTCCCTGTTTCAGCACAGTCATGAACTATAAAGGCTTCATTTAGCAGTGCAGCATTGTCAGACAATACAGGGTCTAAAATTTGATTTCGGTGAAAAACCTCTGAATGAAATGTTTTCAAAAAAAAAAAAAAAAGAAAAGGAAGATTTTTAACAAGAAAGTATGCCTCTTTTCTTCTGACTCAAACTAATTCTTCAATTGTTCAGAGATTTCATAACTCAATGATCAAATTAAATGTCTAAATCAGAAGTATTCAACTGAAATTCAACAAAAAGGTCCAATTACATCAAATTCCATGCTTATAAAAGATCTGGACAAACAACTGCCGTGACTGAATGGAGACGATGCTTAGCTTTTAGTGGTTAACCGTTAATGTTTAGGTCATAAATAAGACAATTGAAATGGAATTATGTTTTTTTTTTCCTCGTAGTGATGCTTCACGTTAACACTTTGACTCGTGCCATAAACTCGGAACTAAATCCCATTAATCCTACAGAACGTATGACTAATCCCGACCGCTCCAACAGTTATTCTGGGTTGTACCATCCGACAATATTTTATAACAAATATGTTAATGGCTTTTTATTTCCTAAATATATACAAATCAGTAATTGAGACCAGAGATTTTTAAGTGTACATAATCAAAGAATTAGCTAAGTGTTTGCAGAAATTTAAATAGAAATTCTTTCTATTTAAAGCTTTTTTTCCACCAGGACTCTTCACCATTAAAATCTAAGTTTACTCTATTATTTATAGACTGACTTGTTTTTTGAGTATCGAGTTTTGGATTAAACATCACAGACCTTTGCTTGTGCTTCACTGCACATTGAGAACCACAAATTTGAATCATTTACTGAAGATGACTGAATGAATATGAATAAATAAATGACTCCCCATCACCCAGTACATTCCCATGTTAGTGATCGAGGCCTTTCTTTGTCCTGCAAGCTTGAAAGTAAGGACCTCCTGCTCCTGTGACTTTTTTATGTTTTGGTTTGGTCCCATGGTCCTGAAGCACTCCTCTACTCTGAACAGATAAGATGTCTGAATTGAACTTGAAGTGGAAAGTAAATGTATACTTCTCTGTCCATTTGTCTTTAAATATTGTTTTCAACTGTCAACTTTTGATAAATAATTTCAGCTAAATGCTGGTTCGTGTTTAAATAAGTAGAGTCGCGGAACTACTGACAGCTGCTCTCTTTGTCTGTATACATTGATCATCTCTACTATAGTTTTGTTTTTAAAAATGTAATATAATTTGAGTTATATAGTGCTTTTTGGGTCTGTGTTTGGAGTGTGGTCCACCAGTCGATGACCACTGGTCTAAATAATGCAAGAGAAAATTAAATCCATGAGCTGTTATGACTCGTAATATCAGATTTGAAGTTATAACATGAGAGACAGACACAGAGGTAGAGAGGTGGGGAAACTCTTATTGTGTCCCTAACTTAATGTGATTAGTGTGGGTGTGTTTGAGCTGCACTTCACTATAGGCTTTGAAGTCTCAGGTGGAGAGTTATGTGTCTGTCATGTGCATTAACAGAGATGCTCTTTGATGAGAGACGAGAGAAGAGGATGCTTGAAATCATCCCTCACCTGCAGCTCCACTTCATTTTATGTTCCAGATGCAACACCAGGTGGCTTAAAAGACACTCACACAGAGCCATGGTTCAACTACTGTTCCTTTTTACTCAAAACTAGAAAAGATTTTTATTGTAAAATGTAGTTGAAAACACTAGAAATTTGAAAAAAGACAAGATACTGTAGTCTTCTGCTGTTGTAGCCTGTCCGGCTTGACATTTTGTGCATTCTGAGGTGCTTTTCTGCTCACCACGGTTGTAAAGAGTGATTATTTGAGTTACCATAGCCTTCCTGTCAGCTCGAATCAGTCTGGCCATTCTCCTGTTATCTCTCTCATCAGTGAGGCTTTTCAACCCACAGAACTGGATTTTTTTTTTTGGTTTTTCACACCATTCTGTGTAAACTCTAAAGACCTGCCAATAGATTTCGGAAATACTTAAACCCAGCTCCAGCACCCACCGCCATGCCACGCTCATTCGGATGTTTGATGTGAACTAAAGCTCTTGACCTGTATCTGTATGATTTCATGTACTGCACTGCTGCCACATGATTGGCTGATTGGATAATTGCATGAATCAGCAGGTGTACACGTGTTCCTATTAAAGTGACCAGTGAGTGTAATTGTGCATGCAGTTAGAGCAGTTTCTGTTAGCTCTCTTTTTCCCTAGAAACATCCTACTCTACTTTCAGAGCCGGGGTAATCAATAGAATAGATAATAATACATTAAAAACTTTAATAGCTTGCCTCAGGGAACAGCTCGTCTGACGTGAGATGGTGGTCCTGTGAAATAAACTTTCAGGAAAAAATTTTAAAGGAATTTTTACGGAAAATTTTGTTGATTTTTGCTATTTTTAAAGTTAAAGTAGCCCCGAACTCGGAAATGTGATGTTTAAATTCTGATCATGCGGATTTTTTTTTTGTCAGATTTGTCAAAACACAGTACAAAAGTAACATTACCTTTTATTTTATTATCTGTCTTTCTGCTATATATTCACTTGTTCACCCTACCCAAAATGCAGTCGTTTTATGCAGTGGATTCATTTTATCAACAAATTTCAGATATGAATCTGACTGATATTTTTCTCCATTTAATGAACTCTGTATCCACCAACAGCACAAAAGTTGAACACAAAAGTTCACTTTAGGAATGCCAAAAATGTATTAAAACATACTGCCTGTTTCAAAGAGCTTTGGGTAAAGAATAATTCATATAAAATTACAGCATGTGTCTTGTTCTCGGGTTAAACCAGAGACTTTCTCAGTACTTCTGTATAAAGCTGATTCAGGGGCGGAGCTATGTCTGAGCTCAGTTAGTGATGTCACTAAATGAACCAATCACTTCCAAGATTCAAGGATAAAGACGATAAGATGTGATACGTTCAGCCACTAAATGGTTTTGGTCTTTATGGTAACTACATTTTAATGCTAATGTTCAAATGTGAGTCAGTTTACTTTCAGTTAGTTATCTGTCTAGTTAAACTAGCTAACGTTGGTGATATTAGGATAGTTGGGACAGCAGAAGAACATGGGGACACGTCCTATTTTCCTAATTTGCATAGGAGAACAGTTTATTATTCAGCATATAATTTTTTCAATCATACTATTTTTTGTTTAAATGACGTCAAGCAATTTGTTCTGTTTCTGACTCATGTTGTTGCACTTTCGTTTGAAATAAAAGAACAAAACAGGACTGATTACCATTTCATACGTCATATTGTTTTATATTATCCTCAATTTCCTCACTCGATTTTTTATTTTTTTTTAATCCGCCTTCTCTCTGCGTCAGATGGAAAAATGCTGGTCATGCTGGCGTATAACTGGGTGGGTGAACTCGTTTATCAGAGACCGGCTGTGGAAAATCAGCAGCATCGATCAGGGCTGGGGGCTCCCGCAGGACCGCGCCTGATGATCCACAGGATGCCTTCTGACCGTCACACGCTCTCCGCGTGCAGTTATCTATAGCAACACTACCGCCTCCTGCAGTGATATGCCTGCTCATGCTGTCCTAGATTCAGTCCACTAAAAAAAGACTTTCCCTGATGCTTCTCCACAGCGACGTGCTTTCTTTCATTTTTGCAAAAGTCAATCAGCAAGCGTGCTTATTGTCAGCCCACGTCCCTTTGCACTGCCTTGAAATGACCTTGCTGCTTAACCCCGGTTGAAGTAGAGCCAGAAAGCTCTCATGTCGTTCTTTCTTCCTTTCAGTAAGTGGCAGTTGCAGGCCTTTGTGAAGTGTTGTAATCAAGTTTGCGAGGGTGGGTTTGATTGAGAAGGAGCTCTTTTGGGTGGATTTGACGTCTAACCACCCACATCTGCCGCTGTCTGCTCTTTAAAACCCTCTGAGACGGAGAGAAAGAGAGAGGACTCATCTCACTCTCATCAGTACAATGCTCAAATTTTACACCTTTGATTGGTGTAGCTTTTGGAGATGTCTTATATAAAGCACAGTCTGCTCAGTGACTTTGATGGAGGACATAGTTGATTTACAACAAGGATTAAAGCGAATCCTTTGAAGGACTGGGAAAACTACGTCCTGATGACATGTACCAAATGCAGAAATACAATTTGGAAGGACTATAGCTGTTTTTTTTCTAGTCTAGCTCAATATTTTTGCAAAGTAGCAAGTCAGCAAGTCTTCCCAAATCAGTACATGATTCCTGTTTGCACCAGGATGCAGTAATACTTAAGTAATATATCAAGGTTATATCACTATTTACTGCATTACATAACAATAACAAATCATAAAAATGAATGTACTAAAAGTAATAATCAACCAAATAAGCCGTTACGTGGATGGAGTGAGGAGTTAACACTGAAACTGTGCACATCAGAATTCAGACATCGGACGTAATTACGGATATAAGCACTACTTGTGTGCGATTCTGACCTTGAACTTGAAGTTTTTTCTTAGGAACTTGACTTTAAATAATAAGATGTGCTGGATCAAGTGCTATTTTATAAGCTGCCGAATAATGATTGTGGAAGCCATTTTGTTAAATTAGACCAAATCTGCAGCGATAGACTGAAGTCCTATTATATTGTCATCTTTTCATTTATGTATCGTTGTCTTTTTCATGGATCATTTTTAAATTGTATCTTGTTTTTTATGTTACATCATGTTATATACCTTATATACATAACAGCAAAGAAAAAAGCTTCTTCTGCATCTTCAGTCCACATCTTCTATTTCCTTTTTTTTTTCGTATTTAAAGATGAGTGCTAGTGAACTGTGAAGTGACATGTAGCCACGTATGGTGACCCATACTCGGAATTTGTGCGCTGCATTTAACCCATCCAAGTGCACACACACAGTAGTGAACACACACTACTGTGTGAACACGGAGCAGTGGGCAGCCTTTTTTTGCTGCGGCGCCCGGGGAGCTGTTGGGGGTTCGGTGCCTTGCTCAGAGGTCTCACCTCAGTCGTGGTATTGAGGGTGGAAGAGAGCGCTGGTCATTCCCTCCCCCCACCTACAATCCCTGCCGGACCTGATACTCGAACCAACGACCTTCAGGTTCACCTTTGGGTTACAAGTCCGACTCTCAAACCATTAGGCCACGACTGTGTTTAAATGTGGTCTAGACGCAGTTTGGTAAACCCCATCTCTGAAGTTTCTACTCAGCAAAAGTCTGGCAACCTCAGAGGCGTGAACTACACACAGGTGATTTTAATAATCTGAATGCGGCACTCAGCAAATTACTTAAGCAGGTGTGTAACCCGACTCTGAATACTCTGAACTTTCCTCATGCAAATATTGACACAACTTTTGAACCGAATACTCCAACTAATTCTCCAGATAAGTTCATAATAATCAACATGAACTAAAGTGGTGATTGTGGTTGGTAACATAATCTAATATTTACACCTGGAGACCTGAGTTCGGGTCAAAATCGATATTTAGTAACATACCGTAATATAAATTATGCTAATAATTATGTGGACAAAGTAGTTAATGTTGATGTTTATAAAACATTTAAACAAACATCGATTAATACACGTGCAAACATTATTTTTGCTATAGTGTATAGCTTTAACGTTGAACTTTATGCTTTATGCTAAACCTAGAATACTTTAAAAATGATAATGTGCATAGGCCTATATACTTGTGTGGCATCTAAGTAAAAAAAAAAAAAAACAATAGAAAAAACAAGCGTTAGATAACTCGAGTAATGTTAGATAACTACTAACTTTGGCTCAGTTTGACTCACCTTCTCTCGAGACTGAGAGAGAAACTTGCCTCTGGCTGGTTTTATGTGGAATTTAGACAGAATTGAATTATTCTTTAGAACCTTTGGTGTATTTTGCAATAATTTTGATATCAGATCTATCTTATAATCCCCTTGTGTGAAGTGCTCGCTTCCCAAACTTAAAAATATATTGCTGACCGCTATTTGCACTGGGAAACTAAAAAAAAACAAAAAAAACAAAAAACATGTTCAGCCTTAGTATTAGCAGATTTGCTGCACTCTGCAAGAATTCTTCAACTAAACTGTTAATCTTGATGATGTTCATTAACCATCAGGCACCGACTGAGCTATACCAGTAATGCTAGTGTTATAAGTGTTAAAGGACTGATTAAAGTGAGATTTCATGATGATTCTGTGGCATCTGTTAGTTAGTTGATGCCACTAAAATGGTGACTAAAGCGGTACCTACCTGAACCATACATCCGGTGTATGGATACGAACCTCAACGCACCCAATAGCTCTCTAATGCTACTTCAATAACTCGCTGTATTTACATTATCGAATCAACTAACAACAGCGTAGTCAGTAGCTTGCTACTATTTTGCGAAACACAAATAAACCTGGAGCAACATAAAAAATTTAACATAATGCTACACCAGTTTGTTAGCTAGCAAATTAGCCAGATGTTAGTGAACCAGCTAGCTCTATCTATAGATACGTGTTTCAGCTGCTGCTGTGGTTTGGAGCTCGCTGCTGTTCTGTGATGATTGTTGATGTTACTGGTTATTAGGGTCGGATATAATATACTTTTAAGAGCAGATAGAATGGGGTTGAAAAGGATGCAATTGGAAAACAAACACGCGTTCATGGTTTTACGATCATACACGTATTTTTGTCCTGCAAAATGATCTATGGAGGAAAAACAATGAAAAACAGTGTATTTAATTCATATTTAGTAGCCTGCCTAGTTCTGCGCTGTTGTTATGCCTACTTCAGAGGGAAGTTGACGGCTGTTAGCATGACTAGCTCTGGGCTGTTAGCATGGCAAGTTTGGGGCTGTTAGCATGGCAAGTTCAGGGCTGTTAGCATGACTAGCTCTGGGCTGTTAGCATGGAAGGTTCTGGGCTGTTAGCATGGCAAGTTCGGGTCTGTTAGCATGCCTATTTCAAGCCTGTTCACAATTTCCCGATTTTTGAACAGATACTAAAAACCATACAGCTGAAAACTGACTGGTGTTAAATGAAAAAGTACAGTTTCTCTTTTTGGGTACTATAACTTCCGGTACTTTGTTTAGTGCAAAATGGTTCTCAGAGCAGAAGCTTCAGATAAGGACGCTGTGAAAAAACCAACCACTGTGCTGTTGTCTAACGTCTAACAGGAAGCGTGGTGGAAGTATATCACTGGAGTGGCTCCAGCAAAACAGCTCCGTCAGAAAGGACCATGCTGAGAACGCAAATATGAACAAACTTACTGGCACGAGGCCAAGTGTCTTTAAATAAAAGAAGTAAAATGAGCAATGGCGCATTCATTACATGTTTTTCATCCAGCAGTGGGAAGGTGGGATATGTAGCTCGGCAGTGATGAAAGAAAAATCAGTTCAAGTAGTCGTGGTTTTGCGAACAGACCCCCTGTAAAGATCATGTTTGCACTCCTTTATACGCTCGTTCATCCCAATTAGTGTTCTCCAAATCATTTCTTTTACTCCCCCCTCTGGCTATAATCAGTTCGTGTTTATATGCTGGGTTTTGTGCTTCCAGAAGGCTGTGATTACTGAAAATGAAATGAAATGACTGAAATTATGTAAAAACAGATGGCATCAAAGAGCATGTGTTACTTGCCTTTTTCCCTGATTGCTCTTCCGTTGAATACGCTGAACCCTTGAGAAGATGACATTCATTCATGTTGCACCATCACGCTGTGTCCGTCCCCAGTGGGATCTTCTGTGCATTTTGCTACACTTTTGTTAAAATTTTTTAAAAAAGGGTTCAAATAGCAAAGGAGCTGAACTACATTTAAAAACGTATTTTTCAGCGCATAAAATGAAGTGTCATTAATTTACTGTGAATGCCTTACATGACAGGAGGGGTGGAAGAAAAGGAAAGAAAATTATACTTAAGTGAAGAAATGAAAGTATTTAAAGGTAAAATCCTTTTTATTTTCTTAAAAATAGCCAAAAACCCTGATTAACTCAGAAGAAAAAAGAATAATCGTGCTTGAATTTCCAGCCTGAAGTTAATTATTTTCCTTTAACAGCACATCCCAACGTGTTTTATTCCTCTTGCAACCACAGCAGTTTACTAAAGCTTACAATTTTTGTATTTATTAAAGAACGACAAATCAAAATTTTTATCCAATAATAGTAGCACTTAATACTGTAGTTCATTTAAGTTAGTTACGTTAGTTACGTTATCGCAGCTTTAACTATAAACAGTCGTTCCTTTACCAGCCTCTCTTTTTTTTCTCTCCGTCAAAGTTAATAAATAATAAAAATAAAAAAAACGCAGCTTGTCATGTTACTGAGAAACGCATAAAGCGTAAACTCTGTCCTTAAGATGTCTTAAAACTTACGGAAAGTTACAGCTTTACCTCCGACTGTTACAAAAAGTGCTGACACTGGAGACTCCTTCCATAAATGTTAAATAAACATCTCCTTACAGAGAACTTCACCATATCAACAATTACACACGTTCTTCTTTTTTTTTTTTAAATCTGTTTTTTTTTTTAACGAGGCTTTGATTATTTTCCACGTGCAGCTTATGTTCAGCGAGTCCATGTGTAAGTCATTACTACAGAAACAATAACGTATTAGAATGAGCACATTGATATAACCCTGTGATCTGCAGCTGCACTACTGTCCGAGCTGCTGTTATAGAGAATTAATCAACACCTTCTGACCAATCAGAATTGAGAATCTCGGGAAACTACATGAACCAGTTAGCTAGCTTTCAAGCCTACTAATGTAGTGATAGAAGTACAATCAAGTGAGCTTGTGTTTTGCTTTTTCCTGTCTGAAGGTTATCAAAAACAGTCCAGAAGGGATTATTTTCATCACTTTTTCCTAAGATTGTCGGTATTGATTCGGATATATCAATCTGCCGGCTGTGATTTATGATGTATTAACCTAGGGGCTGGAAACTGGAGCATGCAATCACATGTTATATGAAGATGAAACGCAGTCATCTTGAGCAGAGCCCCCCGGGGTGGCAGACACCAGACACACTCATCGATCTGTTTATAGTGTTTTAGAGCAAGGCCTAGAGTGCTTTCAGGGTGGAGAGGTGAAGGGTGGAGCACATGCTGAAATGCAGTGCATGCTTTAATAGGGAGTAATGATGTGTGGGGAGTGTGATGGTGGAGAGAATGGTTTTATCGATGGGGGATTATGGAGAATTGTTGAGTATGCTAAATGCGCGTAAATACGTTTTAGCATTTTAGTTTTTTTTTTAGCATCGCATACTTATGCGCGTTTAGCATGCGATGCTAAAAAAAAAAAAAAGGTTATCTTCATTCCACATGTTTCTGTGCTATATTTCTTAGAAACATGTTATGTAAATTATTTTATACCACAGCGCTGTTGAAGGCTCGATTCTGATTGGTCAAAAGGTGTTGATTCATTTTCTTTAACAGCAGCTCGGTCCATAGTTCTGGCTGCAAGGTTCGTTTTATTTATTTATTTATTTATTTATTTTTTGTCTTGTTAACTTCAAGAGAGAGACAAGAGAGAGGCTTGTGAGGGAACGGCTGTTTATAGCTGCTATAACGTAAGTGAGAACAGGAACTAACTTGTAACTACCTTATAAACGGATAAAAAGTATGTCGCTCATTAATAAATAATCATTAGCAAATTGCTATAGTATAAGATGAATAAAACACTCGGGATGTGCTGCAATAGGAAAATAATCAGCTCGCTGTTGATTATTTTCCTATAACAGCACGCCCTGAGTGTTTTATTCGACTGATTGACAACTGGACCTAGACAGCATTATTTAATACCTACATGATAAAATAATTAATAATAATAGCTGAAGTATTTAGCTAACTATTAGTGTACAGTCACTATGAGGTCAGATTGCAGTATCTCTTTGAGTACAGATATGGAAGTCTTCAAGTATAAAGAAGAACGTTATTTGCAGTTATATGTAGTCTGCACATTTTGTTAGCAAGCTAGCTAACTAGCTAGCACAATTAGTGCTAACTGGCTAGCACTGACAATTAAGATGATGAATTTTGGTGAATATAATTTAAATATCCTGGCAGAAATCCTCTCAGGTTAGATCACAGGATATTTAAATTATATTCACCAAAATTCATCGTCGTAACTGTCAGTGCTAGCCAGTTAGCACTAATTGCTAGCACTCAATAGCTAGCTAATGAGAGCTAACCTGAGAGGGTTTTTAAGGAGAATTTTTAGTCATATTCACAGAACATGAATAACATTCACTGCTAATGCTAGGTAATGTGAGCTAACCTGACAAGATTTCTGACAGGATTTTAAAGTCACTTTCACAGATGTTACTAATATTTATTGCAAACACTAGCACATTTTAATCATCTAAACTGCTATGCTAGCCTCAGCTACAATTTAGCTAAGCACGCAGGATCTCTGACAGGATTTTTAAAACATATTTACAGATTTTACTCATCTTTAATAAAGCTAGCCAGCTAGCTAAGCTGAGCTAACTTGACAAGGTTAATAATATTTAGTAATAATGTTATCTAGCTAGGTAACATTTGCCAACCTGACAGGATTTGTAAAACATGTTCACAACTATTACTGAATTTTACTACCACAGATTGCCAGCGAGCTACGCTTAGCTATTTTAAAAATCCTATTTTTAAATGTTCATACTCTTAACTGTCAAAGCTAGCCAGCTAGCTAACACAGACTAACCTTAGAAAAGACTTCTGAGAGGATTTTCATGGATGTTAATAAAATAAATATAAAAAATAATATAAAAAAAACATTTGAAGATATGTTTAGTATACATGTATGACATAAACTATATACATGTATGTTACTTTCTACATACCAAAATAATAACAGGGAATAAACCATGACTTGCAAATGAAGATTTCCTGTTTAAAAAAAAAAAAAAAAAAGATCTTGTCCTACATTCACTGTGATTTTTACAAATACAGTTGTTGTTTAGAATCGAAGAATAGAAATGTAGGTATTTATCTGGGATTGTTTCCAATCTGTCAAAATATAGCTTATATATGGTGCATACATGTGGGTGGAAAGAAGATCCAAAGAAACCCGTCTGCCTACTGTTATCCGTCCACGTACACAATGTGTTTATTTATCTATTTTTTGCAGAGCACCGACTGTGGCTGAGTGACTTGCATCCATGATTTATGCAATCATATGTTGAGGGACTGAGTGTGCTGTGTCTGATGATGTGTGTACTGCGTTAATGTGAGGAGAACTCGCTTTGTTCACCTCAGCCCAGCTCAGCGGTTTGTTGATTGCTTTTGTTTTGGGGTTATATATAGATATGCATTATGCGTCTGGGGTCTTACCACTTACATGCAAACCCGCGTTGAGCGTCAGAGAATGGCGATAACAACGTGCAATCTCGACGGCAGAAAGTGCTTCCTAATCTGATTACTCTCTCTCCTGCTGAGTAAAAGCCTTTTTTCGCCATCGTGGAGTTTATTTATAGGGAACAGTTAGCGCACGGCTTTTTTTTTTTTTTATGTTATTATAACAATCTTTGCACATAACATTTCTAGATAATGAAGTAAGATATTTAGCATGCTCACCAAAACCTATATTTAATTGGCTGAAATTAGCATTAGCTACACGGTAAAACTAT
Source organism: Pangasius mekongensis (assembly GCA_033441845.1). Taxonomy (NCBI): domain Eukaryota; kingdom Metazoa; phylum Chordata; class Actinopteri; order Siluriformes; family Pangasiidae; genus Pangasius; species Pangasius mekongensis. The sequence continues at coordinate 16,696,856 of JAKKZJ010000019.1, forward strand.
TTAAAGATCAAAAAAGCATTAGTGTGCATGTATAACAGCGCTAAGTAAGTCAGCTTAGATAATGCTACCTCTCTCCAGCAGTACCACAGAAATAGGTATAGCACTTGTTTAGGCTGTGTGTGGATATAAAAGTCTCTCACAAGGTTTTTATTTTTCAAGCTGGATGCTAGTGGGTGCAGCCATCTTTATTTTACCTAACGTTATCTTTAGAACGCCACACAAACAACAAAATCCTCACAAGCAACAGAACATAGAGAAAAGCACTCACACTACCACTAAAGATTTATATTTTGGAGGGAAAAGCTTGTGTATAAAAGGCGTTCCTTGCAGTGATGTTTTGTTCCTCAAGATTTTTGATATCTCTTCGACAGGATTAAAGTGTTTGATGTACTGAATAGACCTGCGAAAAACACCAGCATGCGCTACTTGTGCTGAATCACACACCCCGCTGCAATACACGCATATCAGCCAAGGTGTGATCCGGTGTGTCAAGGCGTAATAATTAGCTTGTAGAACAATAACAGATGATCTTTTGAGATTTAGGAACACACAAAAAATTGTGGAAAAATGAAATGCATTGTAAAGCCGTCATAAATCTCTCCTGCTCACCGCTACAGTCACTTTGCAGTTAAACATATCGAGAGAAAATAAAATTGCTAGCCAGAGTCCATTGATATCTTTTATGTGCAAAGTGTGAAAAGAGAACTCCACAGCTCAGAGCTGAAATGCTGGCCAGCAGTTTGCTGATGACGGTTGAAGGCGCAAACAAGAAGATAACAAGAAGATCTGGCTGCAGAGAGTTGTCTTCTCCCTGGGGATTCCTATACCACTTCATTTCCCTTAGTCTGTATTAATTCACTTAACTAGCTAGATATATCTGATTACTTTACACGGGCTACCAGGTTGTAGCCTGGACAAAGGTTTCAGGGCAACCAAAACACAGGACTGGGCAGCACACTGGAGCTTTTCCTTGCCTGGTGAACCATTGATAGTCCGTAAATTACTTTGATTCTCAATTACATCAAGTTAAATGTACATCATTACTTGCCCCGCCCACTTTGTGTGACTAACAGTTGCAGGAATACATCAGCACTCACTGTAAATGAATACTCTTAATTCACTGTTAGTAGTGCTGGGAAAATATCAACACACGCAAACAGCGTTCCACAAAACGGATTAACCCTGTAATGATCAAACAATCTTTAATTTTTGTGACCTGAAGGCAAACACAAACATAAATTGGAAGGCCCGGTTAAAAAGCTTACAGCACTTCCCCAGCATTAGCTGCGAGTCAGAAAAGGTTGATTACGTACTGTACATTCCTTCATCATCAACGTTATTCCAAAATAACAAGATTAATATTTAGGTTACAAATTAGCGTAGATTTTTCTTAGAATAAAACCCCTACCAGAAATCTGTGATGCAGTGTAATTACACTTTCCCTAACAAATAGAATGAGATTTAAATGTCGGAAACAGTTGATTGGACAGAAAGGAAACCAATCATCATTGCATAAACAGTTCACGTCTAACGTCAATTCTATTTTAATCAACATAGCCTTTTATATTGGCCTGTGATAACGCTAAATATCACGTTCACATCATGAGAATTCAGGAGGACGGAAAAACATCCTGTTATTCCGACCTGAAAGTGTTGCCATGTCCATTTCTTTGGCTACAAAAAATGATGAAGTTTTTAATCTGAATTTTAAGCTAGACTTAGCATATAGCTGTTAAACGTTAGCACATCTCTTCCTTATCTGTGATAGAACTAAAGTGGGTGGTGAAATATAGCTGAGAAATCTGACTCTGAAATCAAGACTCCCAATATTCCGACTTGGAAAGTCCAGCTTGGTGGGCAGGTTTCCCCAGTCAGAAGGAGGGAATTACGATGTGAGGTGGTAAAGCTTTTCAATTAAGTGCAGTATATATGGGCAAGTGAGCAATGTTCTCCCTTTTATGCTAACAAGCAAGCTAAACCTTCGGTAAACTATTTTAATCATGTCCTACAAGCATACGATTTTGACTGATCAACATCAATCAAATTTAACCTAAGCTCCACCAATTGATGACACAGAGATATCGATTACTTTGCAAAATCAGGAGATGTAACATAAAACGGACAAATATTACTCATCATCAAGTGTTCATTTGTCCCACTCTCTCGGTCAGTGGCTATCGGGCAATAAAGGGAGACCGAGTAAAAGGATAGGACTACTTTTTGAATGCCTGAAATGTTTGTAAATAGTACACTTTCCTGCTTTCGCCAAGGTGCTAATAGACTCTACGTGAAAAATATCAGTCAGGAGAGATAAGTGAGATACGTGTGAAAACTCATACAGGCTGTTCTTCCTCTCTGCCGGCAGATTGAGGAAATAATCACCCGAATCCAGGATGAAACTGACGGCGTGCCCATCAGAACTGTCAAGAGCTTCATGTCAAAGATTCCCAGCGTGGTCACAGGTGAGGAAAGCTAATCACAGCGGTCCTAAATCACTTTTAAAGCCGCACTCGTCAACTCTGAATGATGGTATCAGTAGAGACGTTATTATTTTTCCTATTTTTATCCCTAGCTTCCTATTTGGCATTCCAAAGGAATACTGATATCTGTTGTGTTATCGTGATTACTGCAGACAAGAAATTTGACACATAACCCTATTTACTCCACTTTCATGAACGTCTAAGGGCAGATGTTGAGATGGCAGTGGTAAGGAAACACTCCTTAATATGACATGATGGCAAAAATTGAGAGGAACCCGGTTTAAAAGAGAGCCCTTAGGTTGGGAACCTGTGGGTGTGGCCTGGCCAGAGCTTCTCTTAAGTTCTCATAGAAATGGTAATAGCTATGAGACAGTAATTAGTTAAACCCAAACGTGGATCTTAAAGCAACATACACCCAGACCATTACAATGTTACGTGCTCGGCTTCATTCTCGCTTCAATTAGATTAGCAAATCAAGCTAACTGCACTGGCTATGTACACTCACCAGAAACACCAACCATCTCTCCTACTTCCTTCCAAACGTTTTTTTTTTTTTCTTTTCTAATGTCTCTAAACACATTTAATGAGAGGTCGGATATGACCGGATAAGTTGAAACCACATTTTTTTTGTCCATCAGACAATAAATTGGAACTAATTACAGATAGGAACGTCACAAATGCAAGGAATCATTCAAGCCACTCGTTTGGGTTCATCCGCATCACCTAATTTACAAAACAATCGAGAAAATCTCAATTAATCTCAATTGTTGCTGTCACTGAAATGTCACAAATATACAGAAAAAAAAAAAATAAATGGTGACCTGCCACTTGGTAGTGTGAACACAGGGTTAGAAAGGGGTTCTTTAAGTGTTCTTTATTTTGTAATGAAATGGTTTAGTCCCTAGAAAAGAGTCTACTGTTTGTTTCATTTTGTTAGCCTGATTTAATGTTAGCTAGCTAGAAATAACCTATTTAATGAGTCACACATACCACACCAGAGATACTAATGTGGGTCAGGGTGGGCCACGGTGGGCCACGGTGGGCCTGGGAGGGCCAGTGACACCCAAATGTGTGTCTGAGCAAAAATCATAATTTTATTAAAAATATTTTCTGGTTCCTCTAGAGCAATGGTTTCCAATCTTATCCAAAGTATGACTGCAGGTTTCATTCCAACCAATCCGGCGCCACACTTGATTCTACCTGTGCATTCAGGTGATGTTACCTCCAATCGATTACTGACCCTTGATGGAGAAAATTGTACACACCCCTGCCCCAGAAGGACAACTGAAGAACGCTTAAGGCTTCTAAATTTTTCCAAGAGTCTACTAGTATTGAAGGAATGATCTGCTGTTAATGTGTATGTAGTAATACGAGGTGCAGACGTGTGTTTTAAATGTTACTTGTGCTTCCAGGGCACATAACAGTGTAAAGCATTAATGCTGGTTATGATGGATATTGGACCAGGAGATGGAAGGTCTACCTCAGCTACCTCAGATCCTATCACTGTTTTCATGGTATCTTGACTTGAATTCAATTGAACTGGTGCAATTCTGTGTCCTCATGTTTGTGACGGACTTCTTCTGCTGAACACTAGGCTCAGACATCGTTCAGTGGCTGATGAAGAATCTCTCCATCGAGGATCCCGGTGAGTAAACCTAACGTATTACTGGAAATAAAACCCAAGTCTTCGAAATCACACGTCATTATATGAATAGATCATCTCTTTATTTCAGCGGAGGCCTTGCACATCGGGAGCCTGATCGCTGCTCAGGGCTACATCTTCCCCATCTCGGACCACGTGCTCACCCTGAAGGACGACGG
>JAKKZJ010000019.1:16725712-16743026 GCA_033441845.1 Pangasius mekongensis
GAACCTTGAAGTTTGCGCCGCCATCTCACATGACATCATTAACTTAAAGAAGCTAAGAAACTCAGAAACGTATTAAACATGTTTATATTGAAATATCGGTGATGTGTTTAGTGATTCCGGTGCTAATTTGTTGCTTGGTGCTGTATTTTCCTCTGTTATTCCTTTGAGAATTTAACTCGTGTGTCATGCTGATGTCACCGGGGGGGGGGACATTGTTATTGCTAACACAGTTACAGTGGAGTTTAACGGAGGTTCAACGATCTCAAACATACGTGATTACGGTCAGGTTTCACTCTTAAATCCTAAAAACAAAACAAAACAAGAGCTTCTTTTCTCACTCACCATTTTCCAGCATCATATTAAATGCTGAAGTGTAGAAGTAGCGGAGCTGTTTGTGCAAACACGGGACTCAACGTCCCAGAATGCCATGCAGCTGTACACAACACTGAGTTACGGGATCTTGAAGGATGCGATCTTAACGAAACAATATCCTTTAAAGTTTTTCCAGAGTTAGCAGTTAGCAGTTAGCATGTTTGTTGTCATTTTCACTGTCAGTCGAATGTACTCTTCTTGTAAAAGTAGGCTAGTTAGCAAGCTGCGAGACGAGCGTGACGGCGCTGATGGCGGTATTAGCATGAAACTTTGGAAGCTGATGTGTTTGAGTGCACAGATGAGGAGGTGAGAGAGCCGGACTAAAGGTTTAAAGGACTAAAGCGCTGCTGCATCACTCTCTTTAGGAAGGGATGAAGCAAAGGTTAAATCCTACAGACACCACTATCAGCAGGTAATCCAGCGGCATTGTGGGTAACGTACGAAAACCATTAACCAAAGAAATGGCAACATTTTTAAGAAATTCATTACGAAATACATTTTTGATGCTGTTAATTATACAGATTACTGTGCAAATCTCTGAGGGTGGATTTTTCCTCTAAAGTCATGTTGTTTTGTTGTTGGGTTTTTCTGAGAATTCGGGAATTTCTGATCTTTTCAGCGAGTCAGTTCATTTGACTCGGCTCACCAAGAAGAGTCGACTCTTTAGGCCGTATGGCTCTTTGCCATTTTTTCCCTATAAACTGGAGAAAATTTGTAATGATTTTGTCCAGTGATTATTCTTCTTTGCCTAACTATGGCTGCAGCTCTTTCATAAAAATCATCCTCTGCCTTCTAAATAGCAAAATAACGTTACTGTGCAATGCATTTTTACTTTAATTTTAATTATAAATGTATTTAAATCATGGTGCAATCAACAAGGCACTAGAGATGTGTACAAATCCTTGCATTAATGTTATTGTGCTGCTGCGTCTGTGATTCATTAAGATTTCAATTTCCTCTGGATAACTGATCGCCTCCTCTTAAATACTCTGATTACATACAACACACACACGCACACACACACACGCCTCAGTGTCAAACACATGACTCACTATTCACACTCGTGAACAGCTCAGATGTTGAAAAGACATTTTGAGAGAAGCATTTTAATTGAATTATGCTGCAAGAGAAACAGCTGTGATTATATCTACAAAAAAAACTAAACAAAAAAAACCAAAACATGCGGCTCATACGGTATACGAGTCGTTCTCAACGAATCTAGAAGAACCGACTCATGACCTTAATTTTAACATCTTTACAAATTAGTTAGTTTGTCAGCTTAGTAACGTGAGTCCAGGTCTATATAAGGAACATAGAGAGGCAAGTTTATCTATGATATGCACCCAAAATGATTTTTTTTTTTCAATTAATTTTAGTAAACGTTCCACCCAGAAACATCAAGTTCAGCAACGTAAATCCTGACGTATCTTATTGATCTTCAGTTGGCTGGATTCGGCCCTCGGTGACCGTCCTCCTCTGTTCCCAGCTCAGCAATAAATCTCTCACTTTAAAACTACACGTTATGTTGTTTTTTTTTAAATCGTGATATCTGATGCTGATCCAATACTGCCATTCTCACAGTCTAAAAGAGCTGCTTTTTTAAGCCAGAAGGCTATTTTTGACATTTTAATTAAACTATCTTTCTCATAAGAAATCGCATTAATGTGCAGATTTACCCTTTCATTAAAATCCTAACTAAACTAAAATTTATCTAAAGTGATAAACACTCACATTGAAGGTGTAATGATGGATTTGTTCTTGTGACTTCTTCAGATGTAATGTGTAGGCTATTGATTCTTCTTTTTTTTTTTTTTTTCCTTCAAGCAGATTTGACCCAAGCCTTTGACTCTGTGTGGTTTAAAAGAGCGACTTTACGTGGAGGCCCTCTGACTCCTTGGGCCCCTGGGTCTGTGTCTGTGCCTGTGCCTGGTAGGGACGTTCGGTAATCTCGCTCAGTGACCTGTTTGTCTTTGTGTGTGTGGTGCCCTCTAGTGTCAAACAGTAAAAAGTTTCGACTATACTCATCATCAAATCATCCGCAACATGCATCGTTTAAAGTTTCATTTATTAAACTATGGAAAGTGACGAGGACAACATTTGGAAGAAAAAGGCAAAGCAAACAAATGGCAGAAACAGGAAATGATTAGAAATCACTACTAAAATATTCGTCTGCTTGTTGATATGTCCTCAAAATTTGCAGTTGTCCATAAAAAAAAAACTGCTTTGTCAGTTAGACAGTCCCTGCCAGGAAGAGATAAAATATTCAGCAGAATGGTGAGGATTGGTCTTGATGAATTGACTCTGAAAATAGAGCCTCTAATGCATTATAGAGAAAAGAGGAAGAAGAAGAAGAAGAAGAGACGACAAGCGAGAACATCCCGCCAGAAATAGAGACGCTAATATATGATGAGGGAAGAAGTACAAAAAAAAAGAAAAAAAAAAGAGCAGGGATATCACTAATCTAGTGGAAGATACACACTAAACGCATGACAGCTGTTTCCAGGCACTTTTTTTTTTCTCTTTCGAAGGAAAATCTTGCATCACGTCTAAAATCCAAATCTCAGCTGTTATATTTTGCAGTGATCTTTTTTTGTACGATGAATACAGAATTTAAAGGGGCAGTTTGTAATATTTCTGCTGCTTTTAAAACTGCGATCACAATAAATCAGCGGTCGCTTTTAAAATAAAAAAAGGGCGCGGCTGAGCAGAGGGAAGAGTTTAGATATAACCAGAAGCCTGAAATAACGATACGAGCCGAATCCACTGTGTCGCGAATCACAGTTTATCGGAAGCGTCTTTAAAATTATAGGGTTATTTCAGTTCTAGAAACAAGTCTACAATTTACTTTAAAAAAAAAGAAAAAAAGATAAAAAAGTGATAGACAAACACCAGAAACAGGCTGGCATTTGGTGTGAAAGTTTATACAAAGCATTTATCATACATATTAAACTTGAGTGCATTAAAATACAGATTTGTATGATTATTTAAAAGCTCGCATCTCCTTAGTTTGACATCATTTAAAATCTGATTTTTAAGCTGATTTTAAAAGGAAGAACTTTTCTAAGCTGTGTCGTGTTTCATTCTGATTTTCAAAAAGATATCTCTCGTGTTACTTTTTTTTTTTTTCTTCCCAGAGCTGTGAGGTAGATTTCTGAGTGGAGTGTGCGTGACTTTGTTCGGTGTACATGAGATGGATGAACGTTGTCCGGGTCGGCACTCGATTCCGCTCTTACGGAAGAAGAAGGAAACTTCTTTTACGGTGTTTACGGTTCTCCAAAAGCAGACGCCTTGTCCTTTAGTAAGTCCAAACAAAGATGGCAGCTCCAGCTTCCTGTAAACATTTATGGAACATTTACAGCGTGGATGTGATGTGTGTGTTTGTGTGTGTGTGTGTGTGTGTGTGTGATGTGACAACATCTCGTTATCTGTTTAACAAAGCACAAATCAGACACTCTGTATTGTCTATGCAGTCTTTATTCACAACGACCTGTATTGTTATATAAATAGTTGATTTGTGTAAAAAATGATTAATAATCGCAGTATTAGTTGTGATAACGTGCAATAATGTGCAATTAGTCTTTTAAGAAATCTCTTATACCTGTTCCTTAACCAGTAGTTTAATATTTTAAGCTAATAGCTACAAACTTTTATAAAATAGGCGTTTTGAATATTGGTCTGATGTTTTTGGGGTTTTTTTTTGGAGTGATTGAATTGACTACACAATGAATTGAGTCATTTACAAGAATTTCATCACCAAAAAAATTTCCCACTGGTCAACTATCCATTACTAAAAGTTGTTTCCTTGGTTCCTACACAAGACCTCAGCAGAATCGAATGGTACCAGTGGAGATTAAATACGCGTTCATTCGTTTATTAATCTTCAGTAAGCACTTTATTCTGTTCAGGGTCATGGCGGATTCGGAGGCCGGGATCACTGAGCATGAGGTAGAGAGGTCAGATCATCACACGGCACCATGCACTACGCTCATTCACACCCTGGGGCAATTCGGCACAAACAGTCCACCTACTGATAGGTCTGTCTGTGGGAGGTGGGAGGAAACTGGAGAACCCAGAGGAAACCCACATGGACACAGAGGACCCTGGATCTGTAAGGCTACGTCCTGCACCGCCGTGTCTCCCAATTCAATTTTGATTTAAAATAAATGGGAATGATGATAATGGCTGAGGCGTGGATAAATATTGGTAATAGTTTACAATATTTTTCAAATTTGGCTAGTATATGAGCATGGTTTATGACAAGGGTATCCAATCTTATCCACAAAGAGCCAGTGTAGCTTCAGGCTTTCATTCCGACCAATCAGGAGCCACACCTGATCAGACCTGTGTAATCAATCGACTATTAGTTGTGTTTCCTGGAATTAAAAGCCTGCAGATACGGCGATCATTTGCAGATAAGACTGGGAACCTTATTTGTTTACGATGTTTATTACATGTTTATCTTTATTTGGTACAGGATTATGGGATTGCTATTTATCCAATCTATCTCTAATAGTGCTGAATGTTGCCGTATATATCTTTAGTGATTTTCGGCACGTTGCCTGTGTGTAAGTGCGTATAAGTGTGTGTAAGTGTGCTGTGAGTTTTACCTTCAGGCGGCTGAGTCATGGGTGGCTTGAGGCAGTACATGTGATATCCCCGATCACAGTCGTCACAGAACAGGAGCTGATCCTGAGAGAGACGACACACACACACACACACACGAGTTACCGCAGTTACAGGACACACACTCACTTCAGGTTTGAAGAACACACCAGCGTGTGACAAAGCCAGTGATGAGCTGAACGTTATGAGTGTTATAGGCTCTTACGTCGTTCTCTGAGGTGCCACACAGGCTGCACGATTTACACTCGATACACTGCCACTGGTACGTCCTCACCGCCTGCATCATGTTCTCTGTGAACTGAAGGCAAGTCGGGTGGCCTGAAAGAGGAAAGAGAGAGAATAGACAGATTACACACCTGTCCACGTGAGCGCTCTTTTAATCTGTTAAAAGACAAGTTTGTAAGTTTAGCCCCCTCTACTGTCTGTGAGGGAAACTGCACTTGCAGTGAAAACGCTCGCAATTTAAAATAAACACAAACGTGAGGAATAAAACACTTTGTGTCACGCTGTTATAGAAAATTAATCAATAGCCAGACGGCGTGATGAAGCGCAGTCACTGTTACCAACCCGGAGTTGATTAGTTTCCTATAACAGTACATCCAAAAGTGTTTTATTCCTCTTACATCCCAGCAATTTGCCAATGCTAAAAACTTTTATTTATTAAAGAGTGATATGTCGTACTTTTTATCCATTTATAGTTACATTTCATATTGTGGAACATCATTCGTGAAGCAAGTTAGTTCCTGCTCTCACTTACGTTACAGCAGCTATAAACAGTCACCAGCCTCTTCTCTCTCTCTCTCTCTCTTGAAGTTAATAATTAAATCATTGATAGAATGATGTTTTCTGTAAGGAGATGTTTATGAACATTTATGGAAGGAGTCTCCAGTGTCAGAGCTTTCTAACAGTCAGCGGTAAAGCTGTAACTTTTCAGTACCAAAAGTGTACTGAGCTCCAAAGTCAGCTGTCATAAAGTTCTAATATAATTCTGCACAGGAAGTGTCATTAAGCCTTTATAAATGCGTATGTAGGTTTATAACAGTTGTCATGACCTTCTAAAATAATTCAGCATGGAAAGTGACATAACGCAGCCTTATGTTAACAAAAATCTGTCACTCAACTCAGATTTATGTCTGCTGTAAAATAAAACGGAAGAAGGCAGTCTTTACAACAAGGTATGCCCATTGGATTAAACCTTTATAAATGTTTATATAGGGTAATAACGGTTGTCATGATATTCTAAAATAATTCAGCCTGGAAAGTGCCATAATTCTACATTATGTCAATGAAAATCTGTCACTGGACTCTGTGACATTGAAGAAGGTAATCTTTACAACAACCGATATCTATTGTAATAAACCTTTATAAATGTTTATGTATGTTATCATATAATTCAGCATAGAAAGTGTCATAACACAGCCTTAATTCAATGGAAATCTACCACTTGACTAAGGTTTATGTCAAATGGACATCAAAACTGAAGAAGGCAGGCTTTACATCAGTTTATGCCTCTTGGATTAAACCTTTATAAATATTTATGTAGTTATGACAGTTGTAATTACGTTATAATAAAATATGCAGCCCAGAAAGTCTTTATAAATATTTATGTAGGGTAATGACAGTTGTCATTACGTTCTAATAAGATATGCAGCCCAGAAAGTGCCGTAACAAAAATCTGTCACTTGAATCAGTTTTAAGTCACCTGGGTAACAAAATCGAAAAGGAAGCCTTTTATGTCAGTTCATGACTGCTGAAATAAGCCTCTCCGAATGTTAATGACAGCTGTGATGACGTTCGAATAACATGCAGTCCACAAAGTGCTATAATGTTACCCTATGTTGGCAAAATGTTAGGTTTATGCCAAGTGGACATCACAACTGAAGCGTTCAATCTTTACCTGTTGGATTAAGCCTTTATAAATGCTTGTGTACATTAATGATCGTTGTCATGATGAAATATAATTCAGTCTAAAATATGTCCTGATGCGGCTTTAGGTTGATGAAAATCTGTCACTTGGCTCAGGTTTATGCAAAGTGGACATCAAAATTGAAGAATTCTGTCTTTACAACAAATAATGCCTTCTGGAATAAGCCTTTATAAATGTTTATGTCAGTGGTTATTAAGGGCTTATGTACAGTATGTGTTATGTAGCAATATGAACACTGCCATTAAGTAAAGGAATAAATTGATGTAGAGACATCATGTTTCGCACTTATGTCCAGGGAATGCCACTCATTCTTTCTGCATTTTCCTGTCAGGAGCAGGCCTAAGAGAGAGTTTTTTTTTTTCTGTGGTTCTGATTGGGTCTTACCTCTCGGCTAGGTGTCTTTCTTTCAGAACCTTCTCACAGGTCCGCACAGATCTTCTCAATTTCATTTGCCCAGTTTTGGTGATAACACACTCGTGATCTTCTCTTCACCTGGCTTATTAGCAGCTGGGAAAAACTCCATTTACAGGCTCCACGTTTTTAGGTCTCTCCCACTTTTAGAAGTCTAATAGTCTAATAGTTTATTTTATTGAGAAAATTGATATTTTTGCTAAAGAGAGACTTCTTTGTCTCCCAACCCACACCTCTTAAAAGACAAGGGTACATGATCGTCATTCTGTAGACAACATTTCTCAGCACTTGAAAATCCATTATCCAGGATGCAAAATGAATAATTCCTCAAGCCTGGTGTTCTGCTTGTTTCGTTTGTCTATCTGCACTGTGAAAGTCCGCTGTTGTCGTCCGACTGCAGCCTGTCCAGCTCGTCCTCCTCGAAGCCGTGAAAGGTGGACGCCTCACTTTCAGAAGTGTCGTTGAAAAAGTCCCGAAGCCCACCCGGCCTCGTCTCGCTCCGGCGTCCGGCTGATATGTACGACGGACGTATCAGCATCGCGGCAGAAACACAACACAAGCAGTCAGCCAGGCTTCAAAACACACTCAGACTGAACAGTTGAACACATTTAGACTGGGGCATAATCACTAAAGCTAGAGTAAAGGTCAGTGTTCTTCATTCTTACAGTGTGAGTGACCGTTTTTCATATTATTTCTTTCTTTTACTTATTTCTCTCTCTCTCTCTCTCTCTCTCTGTGAGCACATCCATGAGCAGGAAAATAGTTTGAGAATGAGTGACACATCCACAGGACATTAGAAAGAAAAAAAATGTAAAAAAAATATGTAAAATATGAGAAAGAAAATGGAAATGGAGGTAAAGTGATGGTGTCCTAAACCACTTACTAAGATTCAAAACACATATAAACAGTGCATAATAATAAAAAAAAAAAAATTCTCTGTATCATCACGTATATTTTTAGGTCTTTCCAACATTAGATTTAAAACCACTCAGAAATTTCCAGCCAAAACACAATGAGAGGTTTATGGTCTCAAAAGTCGTGCAGAGAATGAACACTCACACATCGAAACAAGTGCAGGATGCCAAAATGAACAAAGCTGTCAAGTTCAATGCACAACAACCTCAATAACATCCCCATGAATTAACCGGCACAGCAAATTGCTGTGGTATACGAGGAATGAACCGTTTCAGCTTTAGCTGTTATAGAATAGTACTCTGGAATACTCTAGAAGATAAACCGTGAGGATGATCGATCTTTAATGAAAATGCAAACCACAACCAACTATGAAAATATGATTTGCTGGTACATGTGCATGTAAAGGTGAATGCAATGGAATATTCCACACAGTGATGCTAAAATGAATGATGCTTATGGTGTATTTTAATTGATTAAGAAGGATCTCATCCTTAAAAAGTTATTGTGATACATTGCTTGATGTAGTATAGTAACTGTAGCATAGAAACTGTAGAATAGTAACTGTAGTATAGTAACTCTAGTATAGTAACTCTAGTATAGTAACTGTAGTATAGTAACTGTAGCATAGAAACTGTAGTATAGTAACTGTAGCATAGAAACTGTAGTATAGTAACTGTAGCATAGTAACTCTAGTATAGTAACTCTAGTATTGTAACTGTAGCTTAGTAACTGTAGTATAGTAACTCTAGTATAGTAACTGTAGCATAGTGACTGTAGCATAGTAACTGTAGCATAGAAACTGTAGTATAGTAACTGTAGTATAGTAACTGTAGCATAGAAACTGTAGTATAGTAACTGTAGCATAGTAACTGTAGCATAGTAACTCTAGTATTGTAACTGTAGCTTAGTAACTGTAGTATAGTAACTCTAGTATAGTAACTGTAGCATAGTAACTGTAGCATAGTAACTATAGTATAGTAACTGTAGCTTAGTAACTCTAGTATAGTAACTGTAGCATAGTTACTGTAGTGTAGTAACTGTGGCTCAGTAACTGCAGTATAGTAACTGTGGCTTAGTAACTGTAGTATAGTAACTGTAGTATAGTAACTGTGCCATGGTAACTGTAGCATAGTAACTATAGTATAGTAAGTATAGTATGGTAACTAGTGCTTCCAAAATGGTGGTCAAACTCACCGGAGCGTCCGCAGTCTGAACACGACACCAGCTCCTCGGCTTGGCCCGTCTTCCTGTTAGAGCCCGAGTCCCCGAGACAGAAGTCGCAGTAGTCGTTAGCAATGACCGCACCGTCAGGTCCCTTCTGCACTGCAGGATTCCGACGATCAAAAATAAGAGTTCACTTTAGTTCACAATCAGACAGGACACGATCACACTCACGTGTTTAACTTACGCTTGTGGTTTTGAGTCTTATTTTCCGGTGGTGATTGAGGGATCTCGGGTTCTCTTTCCTCCTCGCCTTCCTCCTCAGCCAGGTGTGTGTGGGTGTAGTGGTAGCTCAGACCGGGCCGATTCTTATAACGCTTACCACAAACTACAACACAATGAGTCATAAAGTCAACATGGCATCAAACACTGATCTAAAAATAGTGCAACCCTAAGCTCGTGTTAACGCTGAGATGCTAAAATGCTACGAGGAAGCAAACTAGATGTTTCACATGAACTACAGAGAACCTACATAGGAACTATACCAAGATTATGATGATCTTTAGGAATTAGTAGCAATTCTTAGTTGAGAACAAAATTGTCTGTACACTATGACTGGTAGAGATGGACTGACTTAACTGATGAAGTTAGATATTAAAATTTAGCTAGAGATGTGCAGTAGTATAGTATCTTTATTAATAACTGCAAATTAGTTTAATCCTATGTCATAAAACTGACTAGTAACACTCTCTAGCTACAAGACTGACATAACACTGTAGTCATAAAACTGACATAACATTCTCTAGTCATAAAACTGACACAACACTGTAGTCGTAAGACTGACACAGAACATGAGCCTGTCTAGTCATAAGACTGACATAACACGCTCTATTCATGAGACTGACGTAACACTGTCTAGTCATAAAACTGACACAACACTGTCTAGACTGACATAACACTGTCTAGTCATAAGACTGACATAATATTGTCTAGTCATATGACTGACATAACACAGTCTAGTCATAAAACTGACACAACACTGTCTAGTCATAAAACTGACATAACACTGTAGTCATAAAACTGACATAACACTCTCTAGTCATAAAACTGACATAACACTGTCTAGTCATAAAACTGACATAACACAGTAGTCATAAAACTGACATAACACAGTCTAGTCATAAAACTGACATAACACAGTAGTCATAAGACTGACATAACACTCTCTAGTCATAAAACTGACATAACACTGTCTAGTCATAAGACTGACATAACACTGTCTAGTCATAAAACTGACATAACACAGTAGTCATAAGACTGC
The DNA here is from genome assembly GCA_033441845.1 of Pangasius mekongensis. Classification (NCBI taxonomy): domain Eukaryota; kingdom Metazoa; phylum Chordata; class Actinopteri; order Siluriformes; family Pangasiidae; genus Pangasius; species Pangasius mekongensis. Next base: position 16,736,443 of record JAKKZJ010000019.1, read on the forward strand.
CACAACACTGTCTAGTCACAAGACTGACATAACACTGTCTAGTCACCAGTAAACCAGTAGCCGAGATCACTATTAAGCTAGCTAACATTAGGCTAACTTGTACAGTATACTGTGTAATTAAAACCAGTACACAGGTTCACTAGCAAGCTATCTCACATTAGACTAGCCATGGTTGCCAGGAAACCAGCTAACATTCGGCTAATAATTGTAAATAAATCAGGTTGTCAGCTTCGCTAGGTATTATGTAAATAAAAGCAAGATAGCTAACTTTAGGCTAACGTACGTTGCGTAAACAAGTAGTCATGCTCAGTAGCAAGATATCTAACAAATCCAGATTGGATAGATATTTGTACTTTCTCTCAGGTAAATATTTTTATGTAAATATTGGATTATTTGCTTGAATTCTGTAGGAAGTGGTTGGTTTTGTTTGCTACATCACGCTAAGTTCCAGTTCGGTTCTCTCTAAAGTCCTAGCACACACAAAATCATACAAAATGGAAAGCAGAATGTGAGACAAAATGGAAAAATCAGTAAATCAGTTCATGCACGTTAGCACTGTTACATTCGCAGCTAGATTTGCTGTAGCGTAGCAGATTAGCTTATATTCAGTAAAGCTATTAGCATACAGGAAACAGCAATCTTAGCCATGCATGCTAGATTTTAGCATCTAAACTACAGATTAAAAACATATCAGGAACGTGTTAGAGAGAGGTTAGGTGCAGCCGGTTTATTAAACTCCAGTGTAAGTCTGTAAATACAGACGGCTAATTACGGCTAAAGCCCCGTCATGCCTCGTCATTTGCGTTATCTAAAAATCCGAGCAAGAAGAAGATCATGATCATGGCCGTATACCTGAGTCAGCACTTTTTGAGTTATGCTTTTGTTTGTATCTGTCTGGAATAAGGAAGAAACAAAGCAGAAGGAGAGACAGAAAAATAAAAAACAGTTTCATTCAAAGATGCGTCTGGATTTTTTTTTTTTTTTTTTTTGTCAGGTAGACACATGCTCTCGAGGATAACGTCCATGCTGAAATGAAAAAAAAAAAAAAAAGAAACACAGCCTGAAGCATCAAGCACATTAAAGTCACAGCGTTCATAACGCAGCAGACATGAAACGATGTTTTAATCTGAAATTTTGACGTTTTATATGATTAAATTCCCACAGAAGGTCTCATCTCAAACCGTCACAAATAATCTGTGTAAAATAGTACAAATGTTTTAATGTCCAAAAAAAAAAAAAAAAGACCTCAGAATATCGGAACTCCTTTATTCTCATTAACAATACCAGAATCTATGAATATTTGTGATTATGCTAATTGAACACATGAATATGCAAATCTGAGATTTAGTCCACAATAAATTGACTGCTAACACAAACAGCTAGCTGGCTAACTAAATGCTAAATGCTAGTAATCTAACTCGCTGACACAACATTCTTCAGATAGCTTAGCACACCAAAATTGTCCCGTTACCCCTAACAGACGTGACTGGTCTAAAGAGTTAGAGCTAATTTAGTGACATCACTACCCAAGGTCATACGTAGCTCCGCCCCCAAATCAGTTTTATACAGAAGTGCTGAGAAAGTCTAGGTTTAAGCAGCAGGTTTTTAAAACAAATATATATATATATATAGAGTCGTGTTAACAAATTTAACCCAAAACACAAAATATGCATCATCACAATCAGTCATTAAATTGGAGTTAATAAAAAAATAGATTTTTGAGTTTAGGGAAAAAATAAAAACAGTTCTGAGAGAAAATATGAACATGTTTAATGGCAGAACAAAGACATTAACAAATTATGAATTACTCATTAATTTATTTATTTATCTCCTTATGAATGACTTTTATGTCTTGTGGAGACATTTGGCTCATCCAAAAAACATGAAAGTATTTTTTGCACAAAAAAAACTGCAGCATTTATTTCAAAAATATTAGAATTTATTACAATATAAAATATTTTTCATGTCTTTATGTGGGTCACTGAGGTCAAGGATAGGGTTAGATCTAGTATGAGGTGTAGACATTTCTTATTTTTTATATATATATATATATATAGTTAGTGATAAATAATATGTAATGTAACATGTAAGCACACGTGTGTGTGTGTGTGTGTGTGTGTGTGTGTGTGTGAGATTACTGAGGGATCAGTGTGTGATGTGCTGATCAGCTCTTACTGTCACACACGTAGGGTTTGTCCTGATCGTCGCCCGTCACCGCCTCCGTCTTCTTACGGCTCGAACCTCGACCCTGAACAACACACACACACACACACACACACAAACACAATAACATCTGTTTATCGCATGCAGTCATTAGCACAATGATTTAATCTTACGGTAATTAATATTACTGCAAAACAAATCCAGATTTTTTTACAGTTGGTGCTAAATCCAGTAGATTTTCGAAGTCTAGAAGATTTAACTCTTTAAGTTGAACAAAATCAGGCTTTTCTAACACTTTGGACTGGCAGTGTATATTAAAATTTTTTATTTTTAAATAATTCCATGAGACTATAATAATTTGATAAACTGTTAATGGAATGAAAAACAAAAATCACTATTTTTTATGATATTCAAGTGATCGCATATTTGCTGATCTGCTTACTGCATTAGATTTTTAAAGAAAAGTTTCAAATATAAATCTGAAACACTTTTGATAAAAACTTAACTCGTTGCAATGTGTTAAGGAAAAATAACGTGTCACATATTTCAGAGTTCACTATTGTTCAGCAGTACTGCTATAATAATAACTTTACATGCTTAATAAATTACGGCATATGTCATGATGATTTCTGTTAATATTCTGTGTTAATGCTAGTAATATTTGAGTTTATAATTATTTAATGAATGAATTCAATGCAGTTGTAAAGTAACGTGCGTGGTCGTGCTCTCACGCGTCCTCGCCACTCACCCTGCCTTTATTTCTCTGCTTCCTCTTCGGCGTCTCCGCTTCGAACTCATCGTCGTCATGGAAACCGTCTCCATTCTCCTCAGCCTCGAGCACCCTCTGTTGGGAAGGTTACTTTATTTCACCTTATTTCCCAGGTCAGTGTAACGCCCCTGACTCTGACGCACATCATTTATCACTTTAATAACTTCATAAAATAAACTTACAATAATTATAATTTTTAGTAATTGAAAGGAGAGATTCTCTGTAATCTTTTTTTTTTTTTTTTCAGATTCAGATTTATTTTCATGTCACACTTTTACGCGGGATTAAAGTGTAAAAGGAGAGTGAAATGCTTTAGTCGCAACATCAACGAATGTCATTTAATAGGAATAAGATTTAACAGCATAAGGAAAAAAACTGAAATACAGAAAAGCTAAATATGTAATATGAGTGCATTAAAAAAAATAGCAAATAGTAGAACTATATATGAACTTTGCAGTGTGATAAAATTCTGGTGCCTGGATAGATTTATGTGTATGTATACTTAAACATGTCTATCTGTCTGTCTGTGTGTCTGTGTGTGTGTGTGTGTGTGTGTGTGTGTTTACCTGAATCTCCAGTAGAGTTTCTTCCTCCTTGGAGCTACTGCTCCTTTTGTCCAGAAGGGCGTCTCCTCTGATCAGAGCCTCCAGAGCCGTGGCCTCCGCCGGCGGAGTGTCTCTCTTCGGCATCAACTCGGCTTCTGAGAGAGACACAGAGAGAGAGAGAGAGAGAGAGAGAGAGAGAGAGAGAGAGAGAGAAGGAGGACAAGGGAATGTGGTCTGTAAAGCGAAGTAAAAAGTATATTTGTATTTCCTATACAGATAAAGCTCCGAATGTGGCAGATCTGGAAAAAGAAGGAAGGATGGATAGAAAAGGACGTAGGAATAGAAACAAAAGGAAAAAAGGAAGGAAGATCGGACAGAAAGGAAGGAGGGATAGAAGATGGAGGAAGGTTAGAATAGGAAGTCTGGGAGGAAGGATAGAATAAGGAGGAAGGATAAAAAGGAATGATAGAAAAGGGATGGAATAGAATAGGATGTAAGGAAATAGGGATAGAAAAGAAGGACATATAGAATACAAGTAGGAATAGAGGGAAGGAAGATGGGGAGGAAGGAAGAGAAGAGGGAGAGAGGGAGCAAAGGAGGAATAAGTAAGGAAGAGAAAAAGAAGGTAAGAAAGAAATGAAGTGAATGAGTAAATAAAATTGTGTGTGTGTGTGTGTGTGTGTGTGTGTGTGTGTGTGTGTGTGTGTGTGGTTATTGATGATGTCATGGTCAGTGGCTTTGTCTCACATGCACCTGTCCTTCATACATTTATTCTGTCAATCAGCCATCGGGACTCATGAAAGGAGAAAAGCCTCCAGGTGCTAAAGATAAAAGAATGACAGAGAGAGAGAGAGAGAGAGAGAGAGAGAGAGAAAACGGAGAGGTTCGGGAGAGAGAGAGAGACATAGAGAGAGAGAGAGACAGAGAGAGAGAGAGAGTGAGATAGAGAGGTTCAGGGGAGAGAGAGAGAGAGAAAAAAACAGAGAGGTTTGGGGGAGAGAGAGAGACAGACAGAGAGAGAGAGAGAGAGAGAGAGAGAGAGAGAGATAGAGAGAGAGACATAGAGAGACAGAGAGAGAGAGAGACATAGAGAGAGAGACATAGAGAGACAGAGAGAGAGAGAGGGAGAGAGGCGTGAACTTTGCCCTCCCGTCCCGTGCTTTGTTCTCTGCAGATGTGAACATCACAGCGTTCAGTAAGCCCATGCACACGGTTCAGGTTTGTGTGTTTGGTGTGTTTTATGTCATCGTAGTGACTCTCGTCCCGTCAGTGCGACGCTGATTGCTCATGCCGAACCCGTCCTCTTACATCTACACCCTGCCTTAACCGCTAATCATCAGGCAGCGGAGACAAAAAGGCTAATCAAGTCGGGACTCTTCCGTCACGGAGCTGCGCTGTCCTGCACAGCAGCAAACAGTTACAGCATTACAATTCACTGAACAGTAATGAAGGAACAACTGTAGTGTGAAGTTCAGCTCATCCACTATGTTTATGTTTGATGACAAACAAATGATAGAATGAAGAAATAGTAATTAAATGTTAGCGCTCCTGAGTGCTGACTCTGTCTAAAGCTCTACTGGGTTTAATGGACTGGATTCATTTTGCATGTGGAGGCGGAGTCATGAGATCATTATATTCGTCAGTAACTTAATTCCAAACACAAGCACAATTTAAAAAAAAGGTTCTCTGACTAACGTTGCATGTAAACGGTGACTGTCATAAATTCCTCCTCTCCGGGTGTGTTTTTTTCCCCTGGGTGTGTTTTTTGCTTTGAGTTTACTCCTCTTGCTTTTCGTTTACTTTGCCTTTGGTTCAGTTGTCACTGTTCTGTTACCTAACGTGTGCACCTGTTCTAAGTGTAGCCGTGAATTAGCTTGTCTATTTCTACCCTCTTGGTCCGTTGTGCTGTTGCGAATTATTATCCAGCTCTTCGTCTTGTTAAGTTGTGTTACTTGTTTCTCGTGTTTTCTAGTTTATATTCTGCATTTTGCCTAAAGGGGAGGTGGACTAGTCTGTTTGGAGAGTGGGTGCGATTAAAGCAGGAGCATCAGTCCTACAACATGTCAACGAGCTGCAAAGAATTTTAACCAACTTCAATAATCTGTCTCCCTCAAGTTTTGTTACTATTTTAATTTTTACTAAGCAGATCGGTTAACTCTGATTTGTGTTCTGTGCTCTTGAATTTGTTGTGTAACCCCACGCCAAACTCCACAGCGGTTTTTCCCATTAGCGTGTTGTTGCTGGTCGGGATTACAGTAAGCTGTGAGGAGGTGCTATTGGCTGTTCTCCAGGATCGGGGTGAAATTCTCTAATGTTCTTCCCGGGATGCGGAAACGGCCTGTGACGTGTACCTCTGTACTTCGCTCTGAGCTCAGCTCTGACTCCCTGATCATGAAACACACCGATGATAACAATAATGTACTAATGATATAGATATACAACTGAACTCTCCCTCTAGTGGCACAATATGAAATTAATAATATCTTAAATGTTCCTTTTTTTTCATTGAGGCCAAAATCTCAAGGTGTGTTTCACAGATTAAATACTGATGAAAAAAGAATGTATTTTTGTGAAAAATAAGCATGTTGATAAAATAGCCTGTAATTTTTAACAATCGTTTATCAAGATTACGGCACACAAATCATGAAATAAATACAAATTACAGCTGAGACGAGCACTAATGCTGCTCCACAAGGTACAGAAGAGGTTAGACGGAGTTATAAAACAGTTACAAATATATTTATATCACTTTTTTTTTTTTACTAATTATTTATTAACATACACTATGTTGGGGTTTTTTTTTGTTACTTGTGATAATGAAGTAACTTTTGTAAAAACCAAACACCACAAGCGTCTTGTTTGTGTAAAGTTCTTTGTTCTGAGGGTGTACAAACTTTTTCACGCAGCTGCATTAATATCACGATTCACTTTTCCGCGTGAAAAGTACTGTATTGCCAAATATCACGTTTTTATAACTCTGTTTTTGAGCGATTAATTTAAATTGTCCTACATTTCCTTTACTAAATACTTTAAAAATTAAAAAATGAACCAAAACACGTAACTTATAATAATAATAATAATAATAATAATAATAATAATAATAATAA
>JAKKZJ010000019.1:16758781-16769112 GCA_033441845.1 Pangasius mekongensis
TTGTGGTGGTGTATAGAGCCAAAAATGTTAGAATTGTGTCGATGTCCCAATATTTATGGACCTGACTGTATATGTAATTATATACAATTAGAATTTAAAGGCGTCCTGTGGCTTAGAAATACTTTATACTATATATATATATATATATATATATATATATATATATATATAGTAATATAATGTTTATAAGTGTAGCTTTATATACAATTATGAATTTTAGTAACATGACATGACATCAATGTTATGCACTGAATCATGTGTTACTCGTGTTTGTCTTTTATAAATGAAGGAAAGGAAACGTATGGGATAAATAATGATAAAGCTACTCAAACACCTTATTAAAATTTGCTGTATTTAATATTTATATCATATACAAAATACTGTATCATTTATCTGTATTTATAACACTGATTATCAGAAGCTGCTTTACAGTGTTCGTGTAGTATAATCTATAATCTATAATCTATAATATCAGTCTATAATAATTTACATGCATGGTTGATAATTTCATACATTTGGACCCAAAAACAAAACCGATAAATGTACAGGGTGTCAGAAAAAGCGGAAATCAATGAGAGTAAAACTACATATACTTAATTTTATAATTATTATTTACAACGTACTCTAGTGGCTCGACACGTTCACATTTACGCTCTACGCAGTTTCTCAGCCGCTGTATCACGTCTTCGCGGATTTTGCTCAATATATTTAAATCAACATATTGATTGGTTGGGTCCTGAATTTTCAGACGCCCTGTATTATAATCTCATGTCTATCTACTGTATATACATATATATATATATATATGATTAATGTAAAAATTTAAACACTGTGTGGTGCTGTAATAGGTTAATAATGAGTGATGTTGATTAGTTTCCTATAACAGCACTTCCCCAAGTGTTTATTCCTGCTACACCACTGCAATTGGCCAACAGTTACGATTTTTGTTTATTAAAAAAACATCATCATAAATTCTTATATGTTTATAGTTACATTTAATGTTATGGAACGTCCACGAAACAAGTTAGTTTCTGTTGTCACCTGTGTTTTAGCAGTTATACAGAAATCAGTTATTATAGTTTCAGTCTTATTCGATGTAAAAAGTAACTGATGGGATGCTGAAATATTTCAGAATCAATTGTTTCATTTTCATTTGATTAGTATTTATTAACATATATATATATCTATGTATATAATATACAAAACACTATTATTTATCTGTATTTATAACACTGATTACGTGTTATAGTATAATCTATAATCTATAATATCGTAGATGTAGTATAATCTATCATTTATAATCTATAATATCAGTCTATAATGATTTACATGCATGGTTGATTATTTTATAGATTTGGACACAAAATCAAAATAGATATGAATGGACAGGATGTGAAAAAAGCATATATATATATATATATATATATATATATTTCAAATTACTAAGTATTACCCCCCCCCCCCCCCCAAGATAAACTAAATACACAAAACTAAATACAATAGTATGCGCTGTATATTAATGTATACATATATGTCCTGATATTTTTGCAAACTGCACACCCTTAATCACCTTAGATCAAAATTACAAACCAGTGGATAGTTTTCTATCATATGAATAAAGTCACTTGATTAAAACTGCCCTGATGTTAAAGTGTTTGATCAGTGGCTGCATAAAACCACAACTACTGTAACACTGGGGAACAAAGGGGTTTGGTCCAAACTGAGATCTTTCCCTTTCTCTAACTACTAAAACAGCCCAAGAGGGCGAACTTTCTCATGTGTGCATGACTCCTAGAAATGATGCAGACACGAAGATCCTAAACAGACGCTCCGGTTTTCACGCACATTCATTACCGCGTGCGTGAATTTTCTGGAGAATATCGGATTATTGGAGGAGAATATCAGAATCAGGTGAAGTCTCTGCGTCTGTACAAGTCGTATTCTGCATATTATTCTGCAGTAATGGTTAAACCCAGAGCTGCAGGATATGCATGCATCATGCAACTCTACAAACACACAGATTACACGCTGCATGGGATAAATGCATACAGTGCACAAGCGCTTCATAATCACAGGACCTGATGATACACTACCCCGAGAAAAAACAAAAAAAACAAAAAAGGCATGCTTCTTATTCTCCTTCTCCTTCTTGTTCTTCTTCTTCTTCTTTTTTTTTTTTTTTTACAGTGTAACATTATTGTATTTGCATGCATGTGTTTTGTAAAGTACTCACGCTTTTAGCGGATTGTGAATGACAGTCGCCATGTTGCCACACTGTAACCCAATAAACCCAAATCTTACATTTTTTTTTTTTTTGGGAACCTTATGAAAAGAGAGAGAGAGAGAGAGAGAGACCTATACGAGGCTCAGCGTCCAGCCAATAGAATGTCAGGATTCAAGATATGGGCGTGGCTTAGCCAAGCTGTCAAAACCATTAAAAATAAACATTTATACATTTACACACTGTTTCTTTCTTTTTTTTTTTTGGTATAAAGCACGTTTGAATATATCTTATATCTATATAGTGACATTTATACTCATGTAAAATGAAAGAAACGTGTATATTATATAGATTTTCCTACATTTTTAATATTTTATTTATATTATTTACGTTATTACTGCATCTAAAAATATGGATTCAACCAAAAATCTGCAACATTTTAATAAATCCTACACATATTGCAACCTAAATTTAATGTAATGTATATATATTTTTAAAAAAACGAAAAACTTTTATGTGAATTTGTCGGGGTTTTTTTGTTTTGTTTTGTTTCTTCTTTTTTAAACCCATCATGTCCGACACGGCAACTAACCAATCACGTTCCGAAGTGATGCATAATTTTAAAGAAATCCACCAATCAACATCGAGTAGGCGGGAACTAGAGAACGAGGAAACCAACGGCTGCCTCATAAACAACTCTGATTCCTATTGGATAAATAGTGCACTACGTAGGGCGTAGGCGTGTATTATTTCGTACCCTACTTAGTGTACGTGTGTGTGGAGAAGGGACGGATTTGGGACACGGCCCTTGTTACAAGCGTTATCTCACGTGCTCGTTAAACAGGCGGTTTTACAAAGGGGAAAAAAAAGCTGTAGACTATTTGAATACATTTATTTTGTAGAAGCAAACGTATAAAAAAATATATATTTAATATACACATATTTTGAAGCTTTTGAAGCAACTAGATAACAAGGTAGCTTAATTTTGCTTAGCCTTGACTAGCTAGCTAAGGTGTAGAGTTGTCTTTGCTAGGTGCTTAGCTAGCTAGTGAGTTAGCTGTGTTGTGTTTTCACTGTGTGTGTGTGTGTGTGTGTGTGTGTGTATAAATATATCACAGAAATGAAGAGAGGAAACTGGAGAGGAAGAAGGAGCAGACGCCATCATCATCATCCTCATCCTCATCATGATGGCTCTGACTGGACTATGAGGAATCATCCAACAGACTCATCTGAGTAAAAAAAAAAAACTCAAACCCAAATCAAACAGATCTGATGTTCATGTGATGATGATGATGATGATGATGTTGTTGTTGTCTCTCAGATTAAACACTTAAAATGTCCGTGTTGTTGTGTGATGCTGATTTGCAGATCATCAGACAGAAGTTCAGGATCAGACTCCGCTTCATCCTCCAGATCCAGTGCTCCTGCTCCAGGTGATCTCTCATCACCCTGCATACACGCCCACAAAACTCCATAAAAGGTCAAAAGCACAGACAGCTGCGAGCACGAAATGAGCGCTCAGGGTAAAGCCTGAATGGCAATTAAAAAAAGTTAATAATATTAATAATAAGCGAGCGCTAAATCTTCCATCAGCCGAGGCGTGTGTTTACGGCGTTTGTCTTAATTAAGTGACTCGTTTTATTTTTCTTAATTTATGGGATTGTGTTGGTTCTTGATTTACTTTTTATATTCTCTAATTAACACCAATAACATAAAGCGACTGGTTTTCGCTAAATGTAATAAAACTCAACAGTTTAAACTCCACAGTATATTCCAGATAGAAAAGCGCAGAAATCCGTGCAGCTTATGTGATTTAAAGTCGATCATGTCGAGGTTTACGTTAGTGTGTAGAAATTAAATCTTAATTAAATTAAATTTTCATTTCTGGGCTCTGTGGCAGTCAGAACTTTCACCGAGTTGGATTTCGTTTTATTTTATAGTGTTCATGGGTAGTAACTGCGGCGGTGCTTTGTAAAAATGTCCCTTATATGTCACTGTAAAAATGCTGCTCTGAGTGATGGCTGTGTTCTCGCCTGTCTGAAGAACCGCACCGAGGAGGAGGAGAAGAACACAGCAGGGTTGCAGTCAAACGGACATTTAAACCCTTTATATACGTGAAAGCAGCCGTAGACTGCTGTGAGTTTAACCCTCTGACGCCGAACTTTGTCTCATTCTCATTCGCAGAGTTGCCCGGTTTTTACTTCGACCCCGAGAAGAACCGCTACTTCCGTCTGCTGCCCGGTCACAACAACTGCAATCCGTTAACGAGGGAGATGCTGGAGAAGAAGGAGCGAGAGAGGAAGAGGACGGAGCTGCTGGCCGAGGACGAGCGGTCGAGGAAGGTGAGTGTCGGAGGAGCGCCCCGATCGCGGCGCTCGCTTTACGGTGAGGTGAGATGAGCGTGTGTAGAGCTGAAACGTCTCTGTGACCCTGCGCAGAAAGCTCCACGCACCGGACTGAACTCCACGCTGCTGCTGCAGAGGAGACGCCTGGGAGAGCTGCCGCCGAGCTCCTACTGCAGGTACGCCGTCAGGATCCAACCCTGTACATCACACACACCGCTCCTCCCTGCAGGAGGAAAATCACATTTCGCCGAGTACTCTCATGTCGCAGGGAGTATTCAGAACCACAATTACCTCCCATAATACCCCCCCACCACACACACACACACACACACACACACACACACACACACACACACTAACAATGCACGAGTGCTCAGATCTATCTAGCTAGCTAGCGACCCTGCCCTCATTTCCACTGATTTGAAAGACAAACTATAACAAGTGTAGGATTTTCGGAATTCGTTAAATTATACAGCCGTGGAAATTAGATCCAATACCCAGGATCTAAGTCCGAAAAAAAAAATCGATCGGATATCATAGGGGAAAAAAAGAATAATTTCGATGCGATCCTGTAACCAATAGCAAGAACTGTATTTGGAAATGTTTTATATCTATCTATCTATCTATCTATCTATCTATCTGTTTATTTATTTATTATTTACTGGAAATGCTTGTGTAAATAAAGAGACTTGTTTGTATTTATTTTATTCGGATTTACTTTATTATATTTATACTTTATACTTGTTACTATATTTGCCATGTAAGTGATGTTTGTAAAGACGTTTAACTCAAGAAACAAAGCGGAGGTTTTGTGTAAGTCGTGTTTTCAGCGGTGTGTTTTTTTTTTTGTTTGTTTGTTTTTTAAATATGCTTCAGTTTGGGGGGAAAAAAGAAAATCGGCTGATAGTCAAGGTTTCAATGTTGGTGTCGGAAAAGAAGAAACAGTATCGTGCCATCTGTAGTAAAAATAAATCATCATAATCCTGAAAGATTTCACACATTAGCTTTAATAACACATTTCAGCATCACAAGTCCAATCGTTTTTTTTTTATCTTTTAGTCACCACACGGTGGCCATGTTGCTCGTCACGTCTTGGCCAAAACTTGACCTCGTGTCACGCTTTCGAAAACATTAAAAAAACATTATGTAAAACTGATTATTTATACATTTTCTCACTGTACAGAAGAATGAAAACATTTCCGATTATTCTCTAAAGGTAAAGGTTTTGGGAACGGACATTACCGGCGCTGAAACGTTAAACAAAACCTTCGACACACGTCATTTATTTCTGTGGATTGGGTAAATTAAACGATCATTTTAATGTCGAGTTTAGATTCCTTTCAGCAGAAGATGAGGGAAACGAATCCTGAATCCAAGGCAGAGGCTGTCCGCACACTGGTCTCATCAAAATCTATGTTTATTGCTTTAAACTTAGCATAAAAAAACGCAAAGATGAGTGAATAAAGCAGACGAGTGAGCAAACGCTTCATCAGTGAGCAAGCTCATCTCCGTTAATCCTGTAAAGACGTCCTTAATGCACTAATCACACGGACCCTTAATCATTTTTTTAAATATTAACACACTGATAAAGTACGTTCTGTGTCATGTTGACTTTAGTGAATTTTAACAGAGTATATTCTGAAATGCATTTGGTTTTAGTTTGTTTTCCTCTCAGAAGTGATTTAAATGTAGGTTTGTTTGTTGGTTGGATGTTTAAAACCTTTTATAGAACCATCAGTGCTCCATGTTTTTTTTTTTTTTTTTTTTTTTTCCTTCAACATTATGAAACATGAAGCGTAATAAAACTATTTTGTTACTATATCAGCTGAATCATGATCTCGGTATTGAGAAAATAATGATCTTTTTAGGCATTAATGCACACCTCATGTCTGTGTGTGTGTGTGTGGCCTTGACCTCGACCTCATGCTGTTTTGTTTCTCAGGCTGGTCCATGAGGTGAAGGTCAGCGAGATGAAACGACACAAGCTGGAGGTGCAGAGCGCCGACTCCAGCAGCCCGAACACGGACAACTTCCGCCTCATCGTGGTGAGCTCCTGCCTCTGCTTCTGACTTCTACACGTGAATCGGAGAACGTGGACTATTTCTGTCATGTCCACGCATCACAGTGCATCATCATCATCATCATCATCATCATCATCACCACCTTCATAACCTCCGTCTCTGTGGCCCGTTCCCCCGCAGGCGGACTCGGCGTGCGAGCGCGTCTTCACGGTGAACGACGTGTCGCACGGAGGCTGCAAGTACGGCATCATGAACTTCAGCGGCCGCAGGAACGGCTCTCTGTCTGTAGAGATGTGCGACAACCTGTACTTCACTAACCGCAAGGTGACCCCGGAACTCACCCTGATGATAATTAGGCTCTTTAAAACTCTTTACCGATAAACTATACTGTTGTTACGGAAACCTGCGTTTGAATTAAATAAGGATGTTTAATCGAATCGTGAGCGGATATAATCTGCTAATTAAAGTAAGGAAGTAGGTCAGTGTGGCTTACAGAGCACATTTCAAGCAACCAGACGTGACCGAAGTGCTGTACGTAGTTCATCTAAAGCTATAAAGAAAACAGATAAATAACAGGAAATACAGAAACATGACGACCCTCTGTATTTCAGGTGAACTCCGTGTGCTGGGCGTCTGTGACTCATTCAGACTCTCACGTCCTGTATCCTTTCTGCTCCTCCACGTTTCTCACTGGTTCCTGCGCCGCTTTCGTTGCGGCTCTGCGTTGTTTCCCTGACGAGTCTCCTCAGGTTGTGCTTGGTGGGAATATCTCAGACTCCAGGCTGCGTCAGTCTACTGCCCGCGTCTCTCTTCAGCAACTCCAATCCAGGTGAGACGTCTCTACCGTCCCGTTTATCGTTCTTCAGTCACGTCACACAGACGGGCCGATAACACTTTGTTTTTGTTTTTTTTTTAAAATCTAGATTTATAATTTACGACTTTGTGAACATTTTATCATATTTCAGTAACACACGTGCAACCTGCAGTCATGTGGGGGGGAAAAAGAAAGTGCACCCTCCTTCAATTCTACGCTTTTATTCATCAGGGCCTAAATAACAGTTGTGTGGTCTTCACCAACTTGTGTAAAGAAGTGACCGCAAAAAACAAAACACGACGGATTTCAATATGTAGCCCTATTTTCTCAAAAAAGGAAACCAGCATTCAGAAACCAGGTGGGAAAAAATAAGTACACCCTCTAAATCAGTAACAAGTAGAACCACCTTTAGCAACAATAACGTTTTCTGTAGGAGTCTCTCAAGAGGGTGTACTTTCTTTTTTCGCCATCACTGTAAGTGGCGTCTAAAAGCCAAAGGAATATTCCTTACACTGACTCACGAGTCTGGAAGCGTAAGCTTACGTTTCAGGAGTTGTGTTTGAAAGGACGCGTCTCATTCACATCCAGCCGATGAACAAGCGGAAGCAGAAATGCGTCCATCCCTTCGCTAGTGCAGCGTATCAGGATAGCGAAAAAGTCCAAATTAGCACGTACACTCGTAACTTAAACGTGGCTTGCTTGAATGCTTCCCCCAGTAACGTTTCAAAATGGTAGCGAACTAAATCCGACCTTTAGTTACAGAGGTATCCGTAATATTACTTTGTAAAATAAATGAATAAAAACAAAAGTCTGGAAATCTCTGGCTCTGTAGCTGAAAACTGGCACATTATATCAGACGCCACATTACTTTCAATGCCTTCATAGGTCTACCTTTGGTTTATTTATTTATTTATTTATTTATTTTCCCTGAATTTTAAGCCCCGTCCAATGGGTTTGAAGGCAGAATTGTACCTTACAGTTGGGACGATATTTAACAGGAAGTGAAAGGTACGAAATGTGTCAATGAAACTTTTTCGCCTGAACTACTTCCTTGTTGTTGTGTAATCAGACCAGCCTGGGATGCTCTGCAGTTTTAAGATCTCTACAGCGTGGTCGTGTGCGTGGTGCCTGAACCCACAGGCTGATAAAACCTTCAGTACTGGTAAGTGTGTGTGTGTGTGTGTGTTTGGTGCATTCCCTGGTGCGATACATGCTGCGCTTACGCGGTTTTCTGCACATTCAGGTCTTTCACGGAGCGTCATCGTAACCGATGCGGTGACGGGCCGACGGCAGACGTACAGCACAGGAAGTGACGTTCTGGCCCAGCAGTTTGCTCTCAGAGTGAGTAGAAGAAGCGCCAGGTGGACGTCCGAGTGTGTTTACACGCACACTGATAATACGATCACGATCCGACGTCTCTGGGTTGTTCACGTTCTACAGTTACATTTATATGCAGCCTAATAATCCATTAATAATAGGACTGATGGTTACAATACAGTTACTGACTGTAGACCTAGAGTCTTCCTCCAGATTATTTAGCACACGTAGACATATTCATTCTCTTGCCTGATCTCGGGTCAGTGTTCGACTGTAGTAATTGTTGCGCTCTTGTGTTCGTTTAAGGCCCCGGTCCTGTTTAACGGCTGCCGCTCAGGCGAGATCTTCAGCATTGACCTGCGGCAGCGAGGCCGTGGGCGGGACCACAGCTGGAAGTCTTCCCGCTTCCATCAGGACTCGGCCGTCACCTCCGTACGACTGCTGCAGGACGAGAACTACCTCCTGGCCGCGGACATGCTGGGAAAGGTCTCGCCACTGACGATGACGACGATCGAACGAAGATACTGCACGAATCGATGTTTAACCTGTGCGCGCTTGCTTTGTTTCTCCTCCTCAGATTAAGCTGTGGGACGTCCGTACGAGACGGGCAGTGAAGCAGTACGACGGGCACCACAACGAGTACGCCTACCTGCCTCTTCACCTGTGTGAGCAAGAGGGGCTCCTGCTCGCAGGTACGCTTACCTCTGCCCCTTTTTTCCCCCCTGCATTAAAATACCTGTACCTCGACTCAGAATTATAAGCTCTGACTGGTACAAAGCACTGACACTGGAGACGAAAACGTACATCATACAAGTCTCTGTGAACGAGCTGTTGCTATAGAAACGATAGCGGAGCGCATTAATCATTAATATAAACCTGCGATTTGCAGCTGCACTACTGTCAAAGCTGCTGTAATAGAAAATGAATCAACACCTTCTGACCAATCAGCATCCAGAATTCAACAGTGCTGTGATATGGTACAGGCTGTATTAATCCCCGTTCCCCAGACATCCCTGCTTGCCTGTATTATAGTGCGAGTGTGTTGTTGTTGTTGTTGTTGTTGTTGTTGTTTGCAGTGGGTCAGGACTGCTACACCCGTCTGTGGAGTCTTCGAGACGGCCACCTCCTCAGGACCATCCCCTCCCCTCACCCTGCAGGAAAGGACTCCATCCCCAACGTGGTCTTCTCCTCACAGCTGGGGGGCCGCAGAGGACTGCCCGGCCTCCTGATGGCCGTCTGCCATGACCTCTATTACTACCCTTACGGTGACTATCAGGACGGGACGGCACCCGGGGCACAAGGCTAAGCTGCTCCTCGCGCACACTCGCTGCTGCAGTGATGATGCTTCAGCCTGGTTTGTAGCGCGTCACCTGACACACACAGTACTGCGCAAAAAGTCTTAGGCACCCCTTTTATTTATTTATTTTTCTTAGTACAAACTTTGTTATAGACGTTTATTTTCTGACTTCTACATTATTTCATTATTTCAGTATCAAAAACAAACATGAGTTTTCCAGCACAGAATGAAATGCTACAGAAAAAATGTTTGTGTGTCAGTAAAGAAAGCAGCAGATTCCATAAGAGACACTTTTCAGATAAAAACAGAATGAAGG
>JAKKZJ010000019.1:16788427-16808467 GCA_033441845.1 Pangasius mekongensis
CTTCATTCTGTTTTTATCTGAAAAGTGTCTCTTATGGAATCTGCTGCTTTCTTTACTGACACACAAACATTTTACTGGAACGTTTCATTCTGTGCCGGAAAACTAATGTTTGGAATCTAAAATGTTCTTTGTACTGAATCGATAATGTAGAAGTCAGAAAATAAACATCTATAACAAAGTTTGTACTAAAAAAAAAAAGGGTGTCTAAAACTTTTGCACAGTGCTGTATATTAAAAAGTAAACATGTGAACATAAAGTATAATGTATAGAAGTATCATGAGTAAAAAAAAAAAAAAAAAGGATAACTAATTAAACCTGAAATGTGGTTATAAAGAAAAATTGTGAAAGTTCGGGTCTAAATATTTAAACTTTACGATGTATCTTTATAAATATAGCAATTTTTAAAAAATTTCAAATATAGGCATAAAATTTATACATTAGAGCACCGTTGCATTCATGATGCATCTGATTTCAGTGGTTAAAAAAATTCTTCGGTTAAAGATAGTCGTAGTTTAAAAAAAAAAAAAAAAGATGTAGGTGTTTTATTTGAGTCTGACACAAAAACAAACACATATAATTTCGGATTTTGTGTAGAAATGTTTGTGCAGATAGCGAAATTCCTGTAAAAAAGGCAAACGGTATAAAAAGCAACAGAAATCCGGATAATGATTGATGTTAAATTGCAGTGATGCTCTGACGGGATTTAGAGATTATTTGCATCTTCCTAAAAACAGCCTTAAATGGACTCTCCAGAAGCGCGGACACTGAACATGAGCTGCATGGCCTGTGATTTATTAAGCGTGTGAGAGCTGCACAGGATTCATAAACCCGTCAGAGCTGCGTCGCCTGCTACGAGAAAGACTTCCTTGTGTGTGTCCTCGATCAGGAAGCCTCCCCTACGCACATTTTAAAGAATTAACTTTGGGTTCGATGGATTTCCGGGTCGCAGGCTAAAGGATGTAGGATCGAGGAGTCACGAGGACATGAAAAATAATGAAAGATTTGGAACGGACGCGTATTTTCTGAGTAAAATGATTAAAGGATGTTTCGTTGAAGCCATACCACGGGCGTGTGTGTTATGAAACTAAATAACAGCTTATTATCTGAAGAGATTTGGAGTGAAGGCAGGGCAACGCTTTTTCTTTTCTGAATCGTTGCGTACCAGCCGACGCCGACGCCCATCAAATATTTCTACCTGTAAAAGCTACTAAGCTTAAAAATGATTTTTTTTAAACATTTTTTTCGGAAGCACTTCCCTTAAGAAGAAATGCAAAGTTATTAGAACTATGACTTGCGCACAAAGCGTAGCTTTGTTTATTCCCATAAACTCTTTCAATTACACGACAAATATAAAGACGTATAAACATCAAAAATACAAAATACAAAAATCTCTTTATATGTAATTTCTAGATCCAAAAATATTTTCCAAATCCAATTCCAGTCTTTTCCATTTGTGGCAGGATTTATTTTTTATTTTTTCTCTCTAGTATCGCTCCCATTTTTTCCTCGGATCGGATCGGTATCGGGATCGGCGCCATCTCTAGTCACAATGCACATTTTTAAAATTGTTTTCTTATTCAGCGTTTGTGTGTGACAGCACGCGCTCATGCTTCACCATGACTAAATATTAATTAACATTAAAACAAAAAATGCAAAAAAAAAAAAAACAAGTCTGGATGTTGTCCTCCTCCACCACCACCAAACAACTCCATCTTATCTGGGGGAAAAAAAAAAAAAAAGGATCTAATTTATTAATTCTGGAATAAACCTGTCAGAGATTTGGAAGTTTGGACAAAAAGAAGAAAGAAAAGAAAAATGTTTTTTATACAACAAGAAAATTAGTGTCACATTTACAGTACATCGCAGACCTTTATTTACGTAAAAAGTCAAAGCTTTTTTTTTTCTCTTTTTGTCAGCTTATCATGTTACTGAGAATCTGCTCTGCTCTGAAGATTTTAAAGTTACAGCTTTACCTCTGACTGTTACAGAGCACTGACACTGGAGACTCCTTCCATTAAAAAAAAGTCTCCTTAACAGAAGAAAACTTCACCGTATCGATGATTACGCTCGTATTTAAATCCGTTTCTGTGACGCGTCCGGCTGTACACATTCCCGTGAATGAGCTGTTGCTATAGAAACGATAGCATGTCAGAACGAGCGCGTTAATCTAAAGCTGCGATTTGTCCGAGTTGCTGTTATGGAAAATGAATCGGCACGTTGTTTCATCCAGAATCTAACAGCGCTGTGGTGTGAACGTTGTAGAATACGGCCGTCCTGTCCGCCGCCATCTTCGTGACTTTATCAGGAATGCTGCTGCACGTTCACTTCGTCAAGGTGGACCAGGAGACGCTGCTCGTCGTCGGCTCGCTCGGCGTCCAGCTGTCCTCCGCGTACGCCTCGGGCCGGGAGAGCACCACCTTCATCGAGATGAGCAGGATAAAAGACATCGTCATCAACGAGGCCATCCACATGGTGAGAAAACGTTGTTTATAAGAGCTGTAACGATCATATCATCATTGAAATCCCAGCTCAAGTCTGTCCTCTCACATATTCTCGTTCATTTCCTTGCCAACTGAATCGTACTGTAATTTACCAGGGTGCCGGAAGAACTGAACCGGGGCCTGGGGGCGGAGCTATAAATAGCATTTTGGTGACTGTCTGATAGAGTTTCTCATTTCTAGTCTCCCTTTCCTGCAGCTTTGAGGCAGCGTCACGATCTTATCACACAGTTTAATAAATTATACGTCTGTTTTTTTAATTTCGTGATGAGTATTTGATTAATCTCCTCACAGCTACTTCTACAGCTACTGTTATGCGATTGGAAGCCGATACAGGAAGTCGACCCGGGTGCCGGTACTGCAGTCTCCACTGGACACGCGTTCTTGGTAACCGGCTCGTGTGTTGTTTTCCTTCCCAATTTAGTCTCCTGCTAATTCCCGCCCACCAGTCAGCTCTCCTGGGTGACGTGAAGGCTGTCACGCTCAGTGCTTCCTCTGACACACGTGAAGCCAACCACCACATCTTTTCAAACTATTCAAACACAGGAACCCTGACACATTCGGCGGAAAGCGCAATCTGCCCTCTTCCGCATACATGAGCTCATAGATGACCACGATTGGCTAGTGTCGCTGTGATTGACAGGGGAGACGGCGAGTACGCCCCTCCCACCCTAAAAGATCGCAGCCACGGATGACCGTGGCATCGACGGGATCCGAACGCGTTTGTGTCGCGCCACTCGGCAGCAGGATCTGTGTGTTTTCAGTTAACGTCGCATCCATTCGCAGTATGAAACGTGTGGACGGATCTGATCGGAGCAAAATGGTCAGTTAAACTGTACTAACGGACGCGTTTTATTTTCAGCAAACGATCATCTACTACCTGTGCATTTTGCTGAAGGATCCTGCAGAGCCTGATGGAGTCAGCAGCGTTGTCCCGCTTTTCCAGGTTTGTATTTATTTCACTCAGTCAGCAGGTCCATTTGCAGGTCCTCTAACGTCACTGGACTGCACAGTACGGTTTCTTTGCCCGTTTCTAGTTGCCTCGTGATAGACGCCATGAATTAAATATTACTCCAAATTCACAGACTAATTCGAGCGGAGTTTTTTTTTTGTTAGTTGAGTCTTTGGGCTTCTGATCAGAAGGTTTGCGCGTTCAAATCCCAACTGCCACAGTGTTTTGTGTCTCTGAGCGAGACAAATAAACTTCGTCTGAGCAAGACGCATAAACCTCATCTGGCCGGTGGGTCGTATGTCTCAAGTATACGTGTATTCGGAGAAACGTGACCGCTAAAATTAAGCAAATCTGACAGCTTGTAATAAATGAAGCATGGGACTGGGGTGCCAATACTTTAATCTCAATGAAGCGTGAATTTAAACTTGGTGTTAAAATGCAACAGAATGGCGCTGAAGCTGTAATACACTATGTAGCACTGTTACGTCGTACCCTGTGCAGGGAGCGTGTCTAGTGAATAGAAAGCCGTCTGTAAGAATCCTACAGAAGAAAGAAACGTGTAACGAACGTAAATAACTGCGACGAGAAGGCGTTACTGTTGCTAAGCAACCCTAAGCTGTTAAAGTATACGATATAAAGTCGTGATACCGAGCCTTAAACCTTTCCGAAAATTGCTTTCTAATCATGTAGTCACTACGCTGCTGGAGCTCCCTGTTGCCGTAGGTGTAATTGTTCGGGGATTAGTTATATTTAACTTCAGCGCGCGATGAAAAGCTTTAAGAAGAAACGTTAATCATTTGTATTCTTCTCTCAGAGCTCCAAGCCGAGGCTGAACTGCCTGGTGCGGGTGTACAGGAGCTGTCAGGAGATAATTGGCCAGACACGATGACGACGCTGACGGAGGAGCTGAAGGTGTAAATGTCAGCGCGTCTGGTCCTGCCGCATGCTCCGAATATCTCTGCGCTTACTCTCTAATTTCCTGAATATTTTTAGAGCCTTTTTTTTTTTTTTTCCTGTTTCTCTTCAGCAGAAACCTTTTGACAAAAGGCCTTGAAAAACCCTTTCAGAGTCTCCACGTGAAGCGTGACGCTTCAGTCTAAATCAGTGTTTCCACTCCATTACGCTGTGTTTCAGAGGTATTCCGACGTGTATTAAAGTTTCGATATTTCTCGCAGAAAAGTCGTGCACATCGAACCTCTTTTACACCACGGCTCTGTAGAAGTCTCGGGATCCTGATTGGTCAGAAGGTGTTGATTAGTTTTCTAGAACAGCAGCTCTGACAGTAGCGCAGCTGCAAATCACAGGGTTATAATCAATGCGCTCGTTTTAATACGTTACCGTTTCTATAGCAACAGGGACTTTTGCGTCACATAAACGGATTAAAAAAAAACCCATTGATACGGTGAAGCGTTGTGTAACAGTCAGAGACGAACCTGTAACTTTAGGTTTTTCGCTTCTTTGCGGTTTCGTGGTAACAATTCAAGCTGTTTTTTTTTTATTATTATTAATTTCGATTGAGATAAAAGAGCGGCTGGTGAGGGAACGACTGTTTACAGCTGCTATAACGTAAGCGAAAACAGGAACTGACTGACTTTCTGGATGTTCCACAACATGAGATGTGACTATATACTGATAAAAATGGTGTTCTTTAATAAATAAATTTAAAAACATTGTAATCATTGGCATGTTGCTGTGGTAAAAGAGGAATAAAACACTTTGGGACATGCTGTTATAGGAAAATAATCCACTTCATATACAGCAGCACGTAATCCGTGATTAATTAAGTAATAATTATTAATCGTCCGCTATTTCAAGCTGTATTCAGACTTGAGAGCAAAAGTTTGTGCACCCTCACTTGACATTTAATGTGTTTCATTTTTTATTTTCAGATATAACTTGACAGCAAAATAATCAAAATTATTTTTAATTTAATCAAAATTATAAAAATGACATTTTATTAGGTTTCCTGATGTTTAGTTTGGATCTCTATGTATTTTTCTGGTCTTTTTTTTTTTTTTTTTTTTTTTTTTTTTTTTTTCATGTTTTGGTCATGTTTTTTTTTTTTTTTCCCCCCCTTTCTTTTTTTTTCCCGGGTAAACAGTCTCCCTAAGCACTCTGATATCTTTCTGTCTTTTTCTCCAGCTTTGTGAAAAGTCAATATTTTTTATTTTTTTTTGCTTCAGGGCATGTGAGAGCTGTTTTCCTGATTCTTATCTCACAGCAAAACCGCTCGAGAGTTTCAGCCTGTTTCCTTTTTCCTGCTTAAAGTCTTAGTGTTGTGTTTCAAGTCCTTAAAACACCTTCATGACGATTATTTAAATACATTAACTAGAACATGTCGGCAAGTGCGCAAACGTTTGCGCTTTGCTAATAAAATGAGCAAGTGCCGTAATATTTAGGCTACATATTATAACACGATTCTAGTCAGAAAACACTACCGACTGATTTTATTTTTATTTTTGTATTATTCTAAACTGCATTATAGAGCTATATTGTATTTTCTATACTGTAACGTTCTTCTTGGTTTCTTCTTCAGAAAGCAAGGGGGTGCCAACATTTTTCCTTTAGCTTTAACTATTAAAAATCTGGTGTGTAAGATGCATGATGAGGAATGACTACTTATTAATATGTGATTAATTTATTAGTAGTGATTTTTAAAATCTGGTTCGAAGTCGTAAAAAATTAAACGTATTTATTCAGCTCCAGATTTTTTTTTTTTTTTTTTACTGGTGATAGTTTGAAAAAAATGTTACAGATTATAGATTATGAAAATACATTTAAAGGTATTTTTCCACAATAATGTCATGTACTTTCTAACTGTAATTCATTTTTAAATAAAACGTTTGGGGTTTTTTTTTCCTGTCAGTACATTTTCCTGTTTTCTAAATAAATAGAAAGCAGTAACCTGAAGTGACCGCTAGGGGGAAACCACGAGCTGCTCTGATTTAGTGTTAACTATGAGTTATACAATCTATTCTGATGACAATAATATGTATTATTATATATAACTGGAAATGAAGGAATAATATCAGTATTGCTGAATGGCGGAAAAAAAAAAATTTAACTGCATATTAATGAAAATAAATGACAACTTTCTTGGCTACATGAGCAACCAATCACAGCGAGACGTGACCATCGTGGCCACATCACACATCAGCGGACCGCTCCTTCCACTCACGCGCACACACACACACACACACACACACACACACACACATATATATATATATATATATATATATATATACACACATACGTGCATGTATAGAATATTTTTGTTAAAATATTATTTAAAATTATTAATAAATAAACTGTAATTTATGGTCAAAACCGTAGCATAAGATCACAGAATTGGGGAACAGTCAGGACTGTCTAACTTCCAGGTTAATCAACGACTCAGTGAAATGCTCATTGTGTACAGATTTAAATGAATTTCTATTAGCTGGGTGCAGACTGTAGGTGTATCTGCTTACTGATCTCGGATTGCGTAACGGCGAGGGCTCGGTGTGACTTCAGCCCATTGTCTTGGCCTTAGATAATCAGTTACAGACTCGCCACAGTAGCTGTATGGAAGCTGACGGGAATCTCGGTGGTCTTTCCTGCGCCCTGACTATTGCTGTGTGTCGCCTGAGGGATTGCGCTTATCCTCATCGCCGCTCTGTTCCTGTGATTCATTGTGTGAGCTCTTTGTTAAGAAAGGTGCTTGGAGTTTAGAGGATTTTACACACTGTTCATCTAATTCAAATCACACCAGTTTAATTACTTATCTATGATTTCAGAACTGTACCTAGTTTAATTTTTGTGTTTGGTTTGTTGATGGACACAAGCAGACTTAATTTTTTTTTAATAACTTCTTTTACATTTCTTTATTTTTCTGTTTTGCATTCTTCCTTTTCTTCTCGTTTTGGAATGACCTTAATAATACAAAAGCGGTAACTTTATTGTTAAATTGCACAAAAAGTCATTATAGTCCTCCGAAGACGAGGATAGTGGCAGATTAAAATTTAAAAAAGTGTATTTTGTTATGTGTATTAGTTGAACTCATGGTGTCTGTTCTAAGCAGCAGCTTATCAAAACATTTGTGTGATCAGTTACCTAATTTCAC
Organism: Pangasius mekongensis; assembly: GCA_033441845.1. Taxonomy (NCBI): domain Eukaryota; kingdom Metazoa; phylum Chordata; class Actinopteri; order Siluriformes; family Pangasiidae; genus Pangasius; species Pangasius mekongensis. The sequence continues at coordinate 16,795,983 of JAKKZJ010000019.1, forward strand.
CATGACACATCATTTGAAGTTGTCAGTGTGATGATATGCAGTTTTTTCTATGAAGTCCAAAATGATTATGAGCTTCATTCATGTCCAAATGGAAAATGGAAAAGATGTTGAGCATCACATCGCAACCATTTCATTTCTCCATCACGTTATAAAGGTTTTGTGATCTGCTGTGATCAATGTGATCGCTCGTCTGCGCACTGACAACATCAGACACGTCGATAAAGTGCAGGCATGGAGGAGGACTGCAGGGATGATGCACCATTTGGGGCCGAAGTCTCAGCCTCAGACATGTAGATCCCATTGATAACTTTTGTACACTTTTCTGGCCACGAGCTTCAGAATCACGAAGGTTGCAGTCTGACTGTCTGTACTTTAAAACTTTCAAACACATTGCGCGTTTTAGAGCGTGGTACAGTCAGCGAACTGAAAAACGTTCACGGATTCACGTCATTAAATTGTATTCATTGTAAAATGTCATGTGTATATGAACACAGGCCACGGATAAACGTCATGTCAGTCAAATTGCCTCTTCCTGTGAAACTAAACCTAAAGATCTGGCTTGTGAAAATAATAGCTAGCTACAACCATCAGGTTTGTAATGAGGACATTTTCATAACTGCACCTATTTCAGAAACATGCTATGAATCAGTGAAGATACACAGACACACCCTTTTTTTTCCATCCCCTCATACCATATAATCATTATATACTGTACACCGATATTATAATGACGTTCAGGTGATCTACGCACTAATTAGCACTTTATCGGGAGTTCTTCGCATCGAACCAGCACATTTTGATCAGGAAACATGTGCTCCTAGTAATGAGGTGTTTATGTGGAAATACAGCTTTCCCGCAGCAGCTGCCTGTGTTGTGCAAGCGGTTCAGTGACGCGATTTTCTCAGTCTGTGAGCCAGCGATTGCTGAGGTGCTGATATGTTCAAGCATTTTTCATTTTCTATGCACACAGTATAAAAGCAGCCGCGTTTCTTTTCACTGTACCTCCAGTTCTCTTTGCAGAACAGACGATCCTCACTGCCTGCGTCTCCCCATCCAGGATGATGTTTCCTCCACATTTTCTCCATCATTTCCCCTTTATTTCTTGTTTCGGTACAAAATAACGCCACGAAGTCACAAAATGATAGACAGCTCTACCCTTTATTTTAGTGAGAAAGCAGGATTAGGGGATCAGGTAAAAGATGGTGTAGTGTGTGTGAGCCTTGTGTGTGAGCGCCGAGTGTGCACACTCCCACTTTCCGACAATCAGCTGATCTCAAGCGATTAAATTCTTTAAGTGTGAGCAGGTCAGCATTTCTGAGATTTTGAAAGTCGTGTAGCGTGCACTCGGCCTAAGTCTTATCTCAAAAGCTTTGTATCCTGTTGATGGGGTGTCTGTTACCTTTCGTACACTTTTCTGGCCACGAGCTTCAGAATCTTGAAGATTCCAATCTGATTGGCTGTCTGCACTCGTGTGCGCTGATTTCTGCTGGTTTCAACACACGTTTGAATGCTGCAGTGTAATAAGCTTTTTCGTACATAATATAGTCACTGAAATGAACAAAAACCTTCACAAAATTCCTCCAAACAAAAGAGAGTTTTGTTTGAAGTAATTTAAAGGGAAACTTGCGTATTTGCTGATTGCCTATTGAAATACGCCTGTGATTGGTCGTCTGCCATGTCAATCAAATTGCCTGTTCTTGCGAAAGTTTGCGGATCTTGTCCACGTTTATGGATGGAATGTACCAGGCGCTAGAGGTCTGGCTTTTGAGACTCATAAAACTACACGATCTGTGATGTTTATCTAAAAAGAAAATAACAGTTTAACAGATAACCAGCAAAAAAAACAAATGTTGTCTGGAGTCAAATAAGCAACTATCATGGTACAGGTTTTAATTACATTATAATTATTTAATTAGGCCCATGGCATGTGGCATTATTTAGCATCATTAATTAGGCTTTTATACCCACATAAGATGGAGAGTTTATGAACTAATTCATATAGATAATCTTTTTTATGGTGTTGGGTTCCTATCCCTATGATCACATTTCTCCTTACAGAAAACTTCACCATAGCAACGATTGCACAAGTTTTTTTTTTAATCCGTTTTTGTGGAGCGTCTGCAGTACACGTCCCTGTGAATGAGCTGTTACTATAGAAACGATAACCTGTTAAAACGAACGCATTAATTATAAACCCTTGCTTTATAGCTGCACTACTGCCAGAGCTGCCGTGATAGAAAATGAATGAACACCTCCTGACCAATCAGAATCCAGAATTCAGCAGCGCCGTGGTATGAAGTGTTTGTATTCAGTCTGTAAGTGTGCACTACTTGACAGTACACGTGTTTGAAGTCAGAGGTCAAGAGGTGAATGGCGCTTCCATGATATCGATTTCACGGGGTTTGTGTACAACAGCTGTCGTCGAGTCTGGACACTTAGTCATCAGCCTAGAAGTGGTTTGGGTCATTGTCATGCTAAAAGGTGAAACTCCTTTTCATCTTCAGCTTAGTAGCAGACACCTGAATGTTTTGCACTAAAATCGGCAGGTATTTGCAGCTATTCATGATTCCCTCCACCTTGATAAAAGCCCCAGTTCTGGCTGAAGAAAGCAGCCCCAAAGCATGATGCTGCCACCACCATGCTTCACCTTGCGTATGGTGTTCTTTTGGTAATGTGCTTTTTTTGCACCAAACATACCTTATGGAATTGGTCTCATCAGACCATAACACATTTTTCCACATGGTTTGTGGTGATTTAGTGATTAGCTTGGATGTTTTTTTTGTGAGAAAGGGCTTCTGTCTAGCCACCCTACCCCATATCCCAGACATGAGAAGAATAGGAGAGATTGTTGTCACCTGCAGAGAGTAATCAGTAGTTGTCAGAAATTCCTGCAGCTACTTTAATGTTGCTGTAGGTCTCTTGGCAGCCTCCCTGGTAAGTTTTTGTCTTGTCCTTTTATACATTTTGGAGGGACGTCCTGTTCTTGTTGATGTCACTGTGGTGCTCTATTTTCTCCACTTGCTGATGATGGCCTTCATGGTGTTCCAGGGTACATCTACTGTTTTGGAAATTCTTTTATACCCCTTTTCTGGTCGATATCTTTCAAAAAGTGAGACACTGTACATGCTTTGTAAGCTCTTTGCGTTCCATGGCTTCAGAAGTCAGATGAAACCAAGATGATGTGAAGAAAATCGTACAGAAGCAGCTGGTCTTTGTTTGGGGTTAATCAGAATAATTTCACTGATGACAGATGTATGATATATACTTTTGAATATGATTGGTTCATTCTGAACACAATCACATCCCCTATTCTAAAAGTGTGTGCGCACATATGCAACCAGGTTATTGTAACTTTTTTATGTTGTATGTTGATTGATCTAAAGCAAATACTTGTATACACCGTACAGTACAACTCATTTAAAGGTAAAGTGGTGCTGCGTTGTGTACTGTCGGTGCTGTGCGCGGCCATGTTGATCTGACGTCACTTGCTGAATTTGGAGTCGGCTACACCTCCCCTACTTTCTGAGTAGGAATTCCGAGTTCCTTGCTTTTCCTAGTTGGAGGACGGGAAATTTAAGTAGAACTTAGCATAACACTCAGTCATTACTGCTTAGCTAATAATTAACTACACCAATCATACTTACTGAGTAATTAACCAGTAGTTAATAATACCCAAATATATTTTGGGTGCTACAAGTGCTGTATGAAGTGTGATCCAGATCCACTAGATTTTTTTTTTCCGAAAAAAAATTAATCATCGGTTCACGTATAGCTATTTCTTACGAAGATTTTCTAGAGGATTTAAATTGAATCCATTCCTTGAGGTTAGTTGAAAGGTGTTTGAAAACCTGTCTGTAAGCTATAGTACATAATCCATGTTCAATAATGTTGTCGGAAGGTGACTCTAGTAGTCATTATGATCTCTGTATAAATTACAACGACGTACACATGCTCATCGAACCTACTTTTACTACACGCTGATTGTCTTGACTTTGTTGTTGTGGGTGTGGCCACGCTTGCTCATACATTCATAACATGAATGTATGCCGTAGCTGTGCTAAGAAGTCCCTAATTTACCGTAAACTCCCGGAAGCATTGCTTTTCTCTGACACGTCTCTTATCTATATTTTAAACTAGGTTTTGTTTTTGGTTTCAGACTGAGACAATGATACTGAAGGACAAAAAAAATGACCTATACCTACAGGATATAATGCAATCTTTTCCGGCATGTCAATTCAGACTGGAGATATATTAGCTGCGGTTATTTCTACTGCTCATTTTATAGAACGTAAAATAAGATGTGAACTTGATGGATTCAGGTCCATGATGGATTCAGGCTAAAATCCCAGATATACTGTGGTAATAATGACATTACTACTGCTTTCATAAAACTAATCCCATCTGAAGAGGGCTTATTTCACCTGCAAATCAGTGTGAAACCAATCCAGCAGCTTTAGGCCTGGCCTTGTACACTTTGTTTTTTTTTTTTGTTTTTTGTTTTTTTGCTCAAAACTTTCTCATGAAGACAGAGTAGTTTTTCTGGTTCGTCTGCACTGAAAAAAAGAAAGAGAAACGCCACAAACGCCACAAACACACACACACACACCCACAGGCGCACACACACTCTTGCACCCGTGCCATATTATTTTCACTTCCAGACCAACCTTATGTGGCGTTTATCTATCGACAGTGATTAAGAGCTCGTGCAGTTGTTCCTCGTGCTCGCCCTTGAAACATGTCCAGACAAGAATAGTCTGAAAGGTCAGAGGTCAGGGACCGTTTTCAAATCCTGGTTCCCATGTGGTTTCGCGTGGCTCCATTTGTGTTGGTCTGGGATGGTGCTTATGAAGATCTCTGGTAGATGTAGATGCTGAGAAAACGACCAGAGGGGAGAAATTTCACAGGGCGGTGTTTCGGCCTGCTGTGAGGAGTCCTCTAAGAGGATAATCATCTCCACTGGAGGTGTGAAGAGCCCAGGAACTGCACGGAGTGGGGTGTGGGATTGTGACACCTTTCCAGCCCTTTCTGAATTCTCTCTCTCTCACACACACACACACACACACACACACACACACACACTCACAAACATCCTCATGTTACTGGTCCTGGACTTTCCCGGACTAATCGTTGCACTATAACCGTTACCATGAGCTTATTTAGCATCTCGATAAACTCTCTCATGTTTACACACGGGCAGCTGAAGGATGGGTGAAACCACACACACACACACACACACACACACACACACACACACACCGTTCTGCATGTGTATGTGTAAACAGATTGGAAGCAGACAAGTGTGATGTGTTTGTGGATGTTCAAAAGTCATGTTTGTGTACACTTAACCTTATTTTTAAGGTGGCAAATGTTTCCAATTTAACCGGGAAATGACTAAACACGACAGAAAACAAATTACTGCAGGTGAGAAAATATTAAATGTAGGGAATATATTTATTTGCTTCAAGGTAATAATAATATTTCTATAGTAGCAGCTCGTTCACAGACGGTCCTCCACATAAGCACATTAAAAAGGTGTGTGTAATCGTTGATATGTAAAGTTTTCTGAAGGACACGCTTATTTAACACGTATGAAAGGAGTAACTTTACGTTTTCTAACATCTTCAGGACAGAGGAGTTTACGCTTCATGGTTTCCCAGTAACATGACAAGCTGCATTTTTTTTTTGTCTTGGTAACTTCAGGAGAGAGAGAAAAAAGAGAGGCTGATGAGGGAACGACTGTTTATAGCTGCTGTAACGTAAGCGAGAACAGGAACTAGTTTTCGTGAGCAATAAATGTAACTATAAATGGATAAAAAAAAGTATGACGTGTTGTACTTTCATTTTTAAAAAAATGTAATCGTCGGCAAATTGCTGCGTTATAACAGGAATAAAACACTTCGGGACACGCTGTTACAGGAAACCAATCAACTTCAGGGTGGTAAACAGTGTAATAAAAAAAAGAAATTTAAATACACACTAGCAAAATGTACAAAATTTAATGGAGTTTATTAACTTTATTAACTTCAAGGGAGAGAAAAAAGAGAGGCTGGTGAGGGACTGAGTGTTTATAGCTGCTGTAGCGTAAGTGAGAACAGGAACTAGCTTCATGAATATTAAATGTAGCTATAAATGGATAACAGGACATGCTGTTATAGGAAACTAATCAACTTCAGGGTGGAAAACAGTGTATTTAACAAAATTAACTGAACTTTATTAACTAAAAAGAGAGGCTGGTGAGGGAGTGTTTATAGCTGCTGTAGCCTAAGGGAGAACAGCTTCCACAACATTACACGTAACTATAAATGGATAAAAAAAAATGACGTGTTTTTCTGAAATCAATGAAAATTGTAACTGGTGGCAAATTGCTGTGGTGTAAGAGGAATAAAACACTTCATTATAGAGCCGAAGTGGAATTAACACAGGGCCTCAGCTCAAAAGTAAGGAATAAACCACTCCGTGTCATGCTGTTAAAAGGAAAATTAGCTAGTGTTGATTATTTTCCTATAACAGCATGACATGGAGTGGTTTATTCCTTACTTTTGAGCTGAGGCCCTGTGTTAATTCCACTTCTGCTCTATAATTGTGTTTTTCCTCCTGCCAGTGTCGCCTTTGTCGTGATCATGAGGATTCATTAGCATGAATTAAAAGATGTTGAACAGTTAGAGGTTTTGGACTGAGCAGTGTGTGATGTGGATTAGATTAGCTGTGGGGTGTTTTGGAGGGAAACCCCACGGTGTGTGTTGAAGGGTGTTAAAAAAAAAACCCCACTGAGGCCGTAAGTGACAGTTTTTTTCACCCCCACCCTTCTTCCACTCTTTAACCGACGGAGCGCGTGCTGCTGGAACAGGTCTGCTTCATTATTTAACGGCTGTTCAAACAACAATAGAGCTGTTTCGGTTTGAGCTGAAACTCATGCAAATTTAACGATGCAGCGTGTAGAACGACGTCTCAGTGCCATCAGCAGAAATATTTTTTTCTGCAAACAGCTTTATTTATTGCACGTCATATACTGAATATAGTAGACAACAACTGAAGACATGCAAAATGCAATCAGAGTTCACCTCCAAAATTATTGGCATTTATATATATATATATATATATATATTGTGCATTTACTCATATAGAGATGCTGTGTAGCTTACCTAACTTTACCCTTTAACACATAAAGACTGCATTATTTCAACGCAGATTTCAAAAGTATTGGCACCCACACCATAATCACTATCTGCTCAAGCTTCTACTCTAGAGAATACCAGCACTGATTCAGCACAATGTTTCAACAGGGTTCAAACCCCACAGACGGAGATGAAGTTGGCGATGAAGTTTTTCGAACAGAAGACGAGGAATTTTTGTTAGAGGAAGCGTCGCAGTGTAAATTCTACAAGTGAAATTTTCACTCCTGCCGTGCAGCGTTTGTTATACGGTGATTTTTGCCCGTTCACCTGAAGGGTGCCAATAAATCTGGAGGTGACTCTAAATTGCACACAATAAATTAAACATCACATGCAGTTAATGATACCATGATGCAATATGGTTTTATGTTAATGCAATATTTATTTAAACATTTTTATCATATTTAAATATTGTTTAGTTCTCCAAACCACTGGTTTTAAAATTATTGGCACCCTTCTTTATTTGGTTGTTTTATGGACTGCCCTCATCAAGACCATATGCGTGTGATTACAGATAAAATTGAAGAGAAGATATATATATTAGAATGATTTTAATAAAGGGGGTACGGTGGCTTAGTGGTTAACGCTGTTAACTCACACCTCCGGGGTTGGGGGTTTGATTCCCGTTTAAGCCCTGTGTGTGCGGAGCTTGCGTGTTCTCCCCGTGCTTCGGGGGTTTCCTCCTCCACTCCAAAGACCTGCGTTGTAGGGTGCGTGGCATTTCCCAATTGTCTGTAGTATGCGAGTGCCTTGTGATGGGTGCGCCTTGTGCTCCGAGTTCCCTGGTCTAGGCTCCAGGTTACCCCGCGACCCTATGTAGGATAAGCAGTACAGAAAATGGATGGATGGATTTTAATAGAGGCAAAGTACTTATTCCAATTGCTTCAGTGGGAATTATAAATCGTTGTTTGGAGAGGTGCCAATAAATTTGAAACAGACTACATTACATATATATTACGTGACATACATGCAAAATAAAAAACAAATGGAATAGGGCACAGTGTATTATTTTAATAATAAAAAAAATAATAATAATGATAACATATGCAATTAAAGATATTGTGATGTTACAGTTATTTATTTAAACATAAGGAATTTTCTTAAGTACTACATCTTCTATTCTTCACGCTACTGCTTTCAAAATTATTGGCACCCCTGCATTAATATTTGGAGAAGCCTCCCTTTATTTCTAGTTGTTTTATAGTTTTTTTTTCTTGGCACCCTTTATCAAAATGAGCAAAAAAATTAATATATAAGTTGAAAAACACATACAATTAATGATACTCTGATGCCGTATAGTTTTAAGGTAATGCAATCTTGATTTAAACATAAACAAGTAGTACATTTTTTTACTCTCCAAACCACTGGTTTCAAAATTATTGGTGCCCCTGCAATAATATTTGGTTTATTTATATTTCTAGTTTCTTTAATATATATATATATATATATATATATATATATATACATATGCATTTGATTATGGTTTAAATGTGGAACCATATATGTTTCTGAGAAAAATACAATATTACCTAAAACCCTTTTTGTTTTGTTTGTTTGTTTTGTCTGCTTTTATGAGAATGATTATAATAGAGGCAAAGCTGAGCGGTTTCTTCCTTTTTTTTTTTTTTTTTTTTTCTTCTTCGAGTGGAAAATTTCATTCACTGTATTGAAGGGTGCCAATACTTATGAAACAACAATGCCAGCCAAATGGAGCGTGGGTTAATCAGCTCACACCTGCTTGGTTGTACAGGAAATCACATCGTGCTTTTGCGAGTGAACTCGGTCCAAGTCCGTGTTCCGCGGAGCCCACGTGGGAGCTTTAAAGGACGGAGCGGCATCTCATGTGTCCGCCTCATGTTTCTGATTCAGCTGCTGCACCTCAGGAGGTCACTGTATTTAAGAGGCTCACTGCTGTGCTTTTGAAAAAGAAAAAAAAAAAAAAAAATCCTTTTCCATCCCCCCCACAAGTCTCCGAATTACAGAGCCTGCTTTCAAGCTGCCATCACAGCACACACACTTAACACACACATTAGCTTGGGATTTGAATTTTGGCTTGGAGCTCTGATTGTAAACAGATCATCGTCCTGTTGACTGAAGTGTGCCGAAACTCAGAGACAGGTGTTCGACCTGCCTTCTCATGGGAACGTGGCTGTGTTTAACAACAAGTCTTTTATTTAGCCCTAAAGCACTTTTCCCTCACAACACACAGCCATTTTTCTGTTTCTCTCTGGAACTCTATATCACTTTGGTTATTAGTCTTGGAAACCTTATAAACTTCCCTAAGTCGTTTTTCTTTTTCCAGGAATATTTCCTCTAATTCACTTTCCCAACCCTGAGCCTCAGCTGAAGCAGTGATTCTGAGTCATTTATCAGATAAGATTGTCTAGTGGCGAAGAGAAAGAGGAAATTATTTTCCTTTAAAAAAAAAAAAAAAAAAAAGTGATGTCCTGAAAGTTAAAGGTGGCTTCAGTCATTTTAATATCAGAGCTCAAGTTTGGCAGGAGATGTTTATAAAATACTGTAAAATTACCACAAAAAAAAAAAGTCTTTCAAACCCTATATTACACTGATCCAAAATCCACTACATGCATTGCCTTTTTTTAAATGTAACTTCATACCAGTATTTAAAAAAAAACAAAACACTACTGTTTTCTGAATGATGTATAAATGTGCTAAAATAAAAAAGTCTCATATTGTTACAGATATTATCATAAATAAACTTTAGCTACATGTATATGAGAATAAGTATGACAAATCCCTCCAATCACACACACTTATGCATTAAAGTGCAAAGCTAACGTGGCTGCTAGGGCATGCTGGGAACTTTTAGGATGTGTTGGCCGTGTGTGTGTGTTTGTGATGACCTGAGGTTCAGTGTGGTATAGGATTTCGAAAAATAATCAGTGACGCAGATTTCCTGGAACAGCATGACCTGGAGTGTTTTATTCGTCTTATACCACAGCGGCACATCATAATGTTTATTTGTTTATAATTACAGTTAATGTTTTAAAAAAAAAAAAAAAAAAATCAACAGCTGAACCAATCAGAATTGGGAATTCAACAGCACTGTGGTATAATAAATCAGGTCAAGGAGGCACTTCCTGTTTGCTTGTCAGTCATGTCGCGTGTTTATTCAGAAAGCTCCGCCTCTTGCACCAGAGCTCAGGTGCTGTAACCTAAGCAGGGGGGCGTGGCTTTGGGGGGGGGGTTTGTATTTGTTTGAATTTTCTGCTGAAGTTTTCAAAACAGCTCAATTTTTAACTTCGTGCAATGAAACATTTAGCAGTGAATAAGGGTTTTATTTATTTATCTGGTTTATTATTATAATAAAGTCATTAAACATTCATTATCATTGAACAGAGCCGCATCTGACACCTCTAGACATCTGAGTTCGAGGAAGCGGATGTTCATACAGTCACACGGCGTTTGTCTTGGCGCACGTACTGTGTACACACGAATGCAGCGTGTGTTCTTCCAGTCAGACCGGCTCCTTCACCCGGGCCGCGTGAAGGGGGAAAAAAAAGGCTTGTCGAGCCGGTCAGGTGAGCAGAGACTGATTAGAAACACTCATCACTACTAACCAGTGTGTGTGTGTGTGTGTGTGATGGGTGTTTTTCATTATCCCTACACACACACACTTGCCTCAAGGTTACCAGAGTGCAATCTCATCTCATGTGGCCTGGAATAATAAATATAAGGAATAACAGAGAGCCATGAGAGCCGTCACAAGGAAACGTGAGAGTTACTGGAAAATCAGATTTGTTTTGTTCAACGCATGACTTCATATACCAATAACAACAACACCAGCAACATCGATTTTTTTCCTTCTTTTTTTTCTTTCCACAATTCAAATTCTGGTTTCAATACTAATAATTGTTTTTTTCCGACTCTTTATTCCAAACAGAACTATCGTCAGACGAGTGGAAACAGCAGAGAAATCTTGATTTAGTTACTTTCTAATGAGATCCTTTTGGTCTCTGATTGCTGCATTTGTCTGGATTTCACCAGCGTGATTATATAAATATATAAAGTTATTTATTTATTTTTTTTAAGAAAGCAGATGACAACGTAGATGCTGCATTTTTTTTTTTAAATCCAGAAATTCCTCACTGTGGTTTTAAAATAGGTAGCATAAGTGACATGCAGGCTCATGACTTCTCGGAAGACGTGCTCCTTGTGGGAAAAAAAAACAAAAAAACACAGGACATTTGAACAAGTCCTGGATTTGAATTCCTAAAATTGGTCCTGATCTTTAGGTTTTATTGAAATGAGTCTGTTCGTCTTCACTCCCACGTCAGTTAATCGACTTGTTCTCGAGTTAACAGTAGAAACTTCAAAGCTTTTGTCTTTGCTCTGACGGGTGCCATTTCTTTTTCTCACTGCTAAAACAGCAGGGTGACTTTTAAAGGACATGTCATTTGTTTTTGAAAGTATGTGACTGTCCCACATGTTTCACATACGTGGCGTTAAATTTACGCTGTAATCACAGAGAACACAAATCTCCCCAGAGCATGAAGTAAACATGTCGCCTTATTAAATTCAACGTTATTTATTTATTTTTTTATCATTTATCATTTTAAACATTGAATCCAAGAAAACATGCATTTAACTATTTACGCATAGTTCAAGCAACAGTCTTTTTTTTTTTTTTTTTTTTTTTTTTTGGATTTTGGTTCTTTTCTGCATTTTGCTCTTAAACGAATAACAGGTATGACTTTTAGCGTAGAATTAGCAAATACACAAAAATGTAGTTGACTAGCATCCATGCTAATAGCATGACGACGTTCATATATTTTACCTTCAGTGTGTAATTTGGTAAACAATTTTGTACGTCACAATATCACAGAAATTAAAGACGAAAAGAATGCGAGAACTTGTTTTTTTCTTCTTCCCGGGATCTTCAGGAAATTCTGATGATGCAACATTGTGTTGAACATGTGACTTGTGGTAGAATCCAGATATTTCATAGCTCTGAATGTGTTTTAAACTAAATTGTAGGGTTTTTTTTTTTTTTCAGGTTTTCTCAAGCATGAGATGTAGAATCGATCCTCACATTACTGCAAAAATAAAACGTTTTCTGAAGTATTTTAATGATTACATTTCAAGGGGACGTGCAGTTAATGATTTAAGTTATTTATCTGACACATGCACGTTGTGAACGAAACCTGTATTTAAACATAACCCTTTAACCTTTACTTTACATACAGCATTACGAACTTAATATCTGTGAGAGAGGAATAGTACCACAGTCGTGGAATGATCTGTATAGATTTAGGTGTTTGGGTCAAATGTTTCATTTTTCCATTTCTAAAA
>JAKKZJ010000019.1:16839899-16850440 GCA_033441845.1 Pangasius mekongensis
GAAATTCATAATTCTGAATATTTGAATAAATTTAAAAGGAAAAATACACAGATATAAAATATAGTTTGAAAGAAACAAAAAAAATACACAAGCAAAAAAATTATTAATTCTGTTATTAGTATTATTATTATTATTAATTCTATTATTATTATTATTATTAATTCTGTTATTATTATTATTATTATTAATTCTATTATTATTATTAATTCTGTTATTATTATTATTATTAATAATTTTGTTATTATTATTATTATTAATAATTTTGTTGTTATTATTATTAATAATAATTCTGTTATTATTATTATTAATTCTGTTATTATTATTATTATTATGATTAATTCTGTTGTTATTATTATTATTATTATTATTATTATTATTAATTCTGTTGTTATTATTATTATTATTATTATTATTATTATTGTTATTAATTCTATTATTATTATTATTATTATTATTAATTCTGTTATTATTATTATTATTATTAATTCTGTTATTATTATTATTATTATTACTCTGTTATAAATCTAATAAGGCACTTGACACGATCGCGTGCTTCCTGAATCTCCTTAACTTTTGTGTGTGTAAATAAATTAAAGATGGTTTATTACTTAAGCTCGTCCTCGTCCTCCTGTGTGCCATCAGGCTAAGCGGCAGCAGAGGAAGCTGAACTTCCTGATCACGCAGACGGAGCTGTACGCGCACTTCATGGGCGGGAAGCACAAAGGCGCGGGCGGAGACGGCGCTCAGGACGAGATCCTCAGGAAGCTGGACGAGAGCGCGGCCCAGAGGCAGATCAACATCGGCGGCGGGGTGATGGTCAACATGGGCCACGAGGAGTACGGTACGATCCCGCGGCCCCAGTATCCATCAGTACGCTGATCTGCTCATCACGTCTGAATCAGGACAACAGGGCTGTGTGTGTGTGTGTGTGTGTGTGTGTGTGTGTGTGTGTGTGTGTTCTGCAGGGCAAAAATATTGGCACCCTCCATTAAACCGAGTCTGTAAAGCTATAACATAATTAACACTTGATTCAACTCAAGAAATATTTTATCTCCTATTAATCAAAGGCAATAATCATTTCTGAAGATGAATCAGTTTAAACACATTCATAAGGATAAGAAATTTTTTTTTTTTTTGCCTTTAAGAGGGAATCTGATTTATTTTTTAATTAAAAAAAATGATTTATTAGTTTAAAGATAGATCCTCTGGTCGTTTGCATGGACAGTTTGACTCATGTGCGCTGGTTTCTTCCCTGTATAGAGGATTTTTAACTTTTTTTTTTTTTTTGCTTCTCCGGTGGTTAAATTTCTCCTGCCATCTCTCTCTCTCTCTCTCTCTCTCTCTCTCTCTCTCTCTCTCTACAGACAGTGAATACTACAAATCTCAGGCCCTGAGGAACGCCAAAGAAGCCTACCAGATCCACCAAGCCAGAGTGAGCTAACACTTTCCTCTATAGCTTTTTAAATGAATTTAATCACGCATGAAAACATTCAGCTTGAGTAAGTGGCGTATATCACAAAAACATCACGCCTTCTTCACAGTCCAGCAGCACAAGTGCTACTTCAGTACTGGTGGCAGTGATTGTATATTGAGATTATGAAATTAAAAAGGAGACGGTTCGTACAAAATGATTTTTTTTAGCATCCAGTCAGCTAACGGTTGCTGTAAAGGAATCACATGACGTAGCTTCTCAAATAAGGGAACCAATGGGAACTCTGATTTGCTCTCTATTACTATATTACTTACTTACTCTATACTTTACGGTCTGAAAAACATTAAAACAGAAATATTTCTTAAAAATCGAGCTTGAAAGAAGAAAATAAAAACTGAAAATTGGTAGATTTAAAAAAAAAAAAAAAAAAAAAAAACACCCGGAAGAAATGATAAAAGTCATAGAAGTGAAACAGAACATATCCTAAAAAAATAGTTTTAAAGAAATAAAACATAAAAAATAGTAATTAGGAGAAACAAGTGGAGTGTTAGAGGATGTGATGGTGAATGATACACACACGTTTCCATGGTTACATCTAAACCGTATTACAGTCTAAAGTTATTACAGCAGAGACGAAGCTGAACCGCGGCACATGCGGCGAGTCTGCGTGTGGATTTATGGTGCCACAATGTGTGTGTGTGTGTGTGTGTGTGTGTGTGACGCAGACGAGGCAGTTTGACGAGGAATCGAAGGACAGCCGCAGCGCCTCTCTGCACGTGGCGGGTGGGTGTGGCTCCGGGTTCGGGGAGAGCTACAGCCTGTCTAATCCCTCCATCCAGGCTGGAGAAGACATTCCCCAACCCACCATCTTCAACGGCAAGCTCAAAGCCTACCAGCTCAAGGGCATGAACTGGCTCGCTAACCTTTACGAACAGGTCAGTGCGGGTAAATACGCAGGTGTGTGTGTGTGTGTGTGTGTGTGTGTGTGTGTGCGCGCGCTGTCTCAGTCTCTAACCCTCTGTCCGTGTGTGTTTGTGTGTCTCAGGGCATCAATGGCATCCTGGCAGATGAGATGGGTCTGGGTAAGACGGTCCAGAGCATCGCCCTGCTGGCCCACCTGGCCGAGGTGAGCACTTTCCACAGCAACCCGAGAAACGAGAGCCAGTCGCCACGGCGACAGAGCAACCACGAGCGGCTTGTTCCTCTCATCTAGCAGCGTTTTAGCAGATCACACCATGGCTTATATACGTTAAAGCATTTTAGAGAAGGACACACCAGTTTGATCCTCCTCCTACACACACACACACACACACACACACACACACACACACACAAGAAATAACGATGTATCGTCAGATCCTGAGCACATGTCTTGCAGGAACGGTGAAATGTTTATGACTCTGAAATGAGCTGTTTTAGTGTTAAGGGCTTTGATTTTTTTTTTTTTTTAAATCAATGTCGATCAAAAGAAAGTAGCTGGATCTCGATGAGGTTTCTGAAAGAAAAAGTGCTAGGAAACGGGCTTGAGAGCGAAAAAATACATCCTACATCTCAGCGAGAGTCGTAACGAAGTTCGGAGTGTCATTAATTTCAGCGGAGAAACATTTGAACTGGAAAAATCTTTTTATTTATTTATTTTTGTGTCAAATGTTTGACAGAAAGAAATACTCATAGAACTAAGCCATAAGTGTAAAAGTATTTTAAAAAAAAAAATACTTTTTTTTTTATGATTTTTGAAAAAAGTCATGAAAGGGGAAAAAAAAAAAATCAAAAATAGAGTTTGAAAGAATTAATGTGAGATTTTTGCACGACGTTGGAATAAAATTTAAAAAATAACATAAAATAAGAAATATGAACACTATGCTTAAGACCGATAACAGTGGTGTTAAAGTGTGTGTGTGTGTGTGTGTGTGTGTGTGTGTGTGGAGAATGAGATAGTTATTAGACTGGGGATTATTAATTAATTATTGATTATTGAAATTAATTGAAGGCCGACCCCTTCAAATGTCCTTCCTACTTTCCTACTTTACTGTAAATTCGATTAGTAATAAGGCTTTTAGTGGCGTGATTTTACAGGAGTAACACTGAGAAGCTTGATAAACACACATCCTCATGGATGAATCATAGGACCAAAAACTTTCCAGTTTTCTGTGCACGTTTATCCTTAACGTTTAGGGTCAGGAGGAATTCGGCAGCTGCACGCTTCATCCTTGCGGCCTTTCGGTCGAGGGAGGAAGCGGGATCTGATGTGACAGACTTGTTCCTTGGGTGCATAGGAAACTTTCCTGTTAGCTCCTTCCTGTTTTCATCTCTCTTTCTTTCTCTCTCTCTCTCTCTGTCTCTGTCTCTGTCTCTGCACTGTGTGTGTGTGTGTGTTGCAGAGAGACAACATTTGGGGTCCCTTCTTGATCATCTCTCCGGCCTCCACGCTCAACAACTGGCACCAGGAGTTCACCCGTTTCGTGCCCAAATTCAAGGTGAGCGCCGCAGCTGCACAGGAAGTCACATGGGGGAAACCTTTAAATAGCTCGCTGTGCTTTTCCGCTTTCCATAAACCCACTGAACCGGCGCTATTTACAGATCCGATAACAATTAAACAAGGTTGCCGAGATCTATTTTTACCTCTTTAAAGCTCTGAATGAAAAACATGACACATCCATACATCCAGATAGATATCCGCGGTACCCGTTCCTGACTGCAGGGGGCACTGTTGCTGTATTATTGATGCTAGTGTTTGAGAGAGAGAGAGTGTATTTCATATAAAACCCGTGATTATAGAAAATGAATGAAGACTAATCTGAGTTCTGTGGCGTAAACCGTGACGGATTTGCGCTTGTCACACAGGTGCTGCCGTACTGGGGGAACCCTCACGACCGTAAAGTGATCAGGAAGTTCTGGAGCCAGGTGAGGTTTAGGCGTCAAAACCCAGTGAGAATTTCAGCCTCTTCTTGCGAATCTTCAAGTGAACTTCAAGCGCTGTGCTCTGTATGCAGAAAACGCTGTACACGCAGAACGCGCCCTTCCACGTGGTGATCACCAGTTACCAGCTGGTGGTGCAGGACGTGAAGTATTTCCAGCGGGTCAAGTGGCAGTACATGGTTCTGGACGAGGCGCAGGCTCTGAAGAGCAGCACCAGGTACTGAAAGTGACACGCGTCACGCTTTCCTTTACGTTAGCGACTCTCAAACACATCCCGCTGAGCTGCAGCGGCTTCGATACTATCAGACAACGGGTTTATTCAGAGACGGGTTTAGTCAGGAAGGTATCAGCCGAACGTGTTTTAGAAGTTTTGTCACCGTGGAATATCCTTGCTGCTAACGTGGCGTTAAAAATCAACAAACAAACAAGCAAACGATCCTTTAAGTCAGGGCCGATATGCCAAAAATATCACCGCGCCATTCTACGACACACGATACGTATCACGATATGTCACCGGCTGCCAGCAAGACTGCAGTGTTGCGTTAAATATTTCGATTAATTATTAACGAGTGCTTTCCAGAAAGAAAAAGAAAAGAAGAAACTATCAAAATCTGTAAAAATGAACAGTTTCCGTTTCAATCTCGTGCGACATTGTAGCATCACGCCAGCTGCTTTCAGTCAATCTGTCATTATTGATTTTTATTTAATATAATCAAAAAGATCACGATATCCATGACATCTCCGAAAAACATCTCGTGACGTAATTTCTGGCGATATTGATACTATATGACGTAATCAAGCAGAATTCCACGTGATCGGAACATGGGGAAGGTTGCGATATCGTACATACTGAAAGATACTGCCTTTTTTTTTTTTTTTTTTTTTTTAATCGCTTTCTAATTATCGTTATTATTTAAAGTAGTTTGTAAACTCTGCGGCTGAAAAAGTGCAAGTTTTGACCATTTTTGGAAGCGTTTATTTCAGACGCATCCGTAATAAATAACTGGGTTTAACACTGTACTGATTTAATGTTCAGGTCAAACCTGCACTGATAGATTTTGTTTCACTTTAATGATCTCAAAACGTCCTGCGTTTACCGTCAGCTTACTGACGTGACATGTGGGGGAAGGGGCGGGGCTTCCAGAGGTGGGGGTTAATATTTAATATCGGAGAGTTCAAAACACCTACACAAGTGTCGATCGATCCAGATTCAGGGAAAGAAGTAGACTGCTGTTTTTGCGTATTTTCTGAGCGATAAACTGTAGCAGCGAACTCCGAAATTAAAATGCCGAGCTCCTACGTAAAAACGCGAAAAGGTCGGCACTGACGCAGCAGATTTTCTCCACGCTATTTAACTCATCCTTGATCGTAAATCAGGCGATTACAGGCAGTCGTGATGTGACGGGCTGTGATTCTGGAGAGAATGTAAGGTTATTGTTAGCTAGTAGCTAGCTATTTTTTGTTTATTCTTCAGGTGTGCGCCCAACAACAGTAAAAATAAAAACGTATCCATTTTCTTGTGGCTCGCATCCCACGTCCTTTCCCCTTCAGTGAACTGGCTTTTTATGCAGTGCAAAATTTTGTACTTTCCACGTGCCTCCCGTATCGCCATAGCAACAGGTCAAAATTTGTACACGCTACGCCTAAAATTGTAGAACCTGGCAAGTCTGTATAAGTGTTTAGAAATATAATTTTTTTTTAAAAATTTGCTTCTAAATTTGCAATAGATTTTGCTAGTTTCTTTAGTTTAGGCTTCTGTTTATAGGCTAAATTTACAGTTTACAAGCTAAATAAAAAAATAATAATAATAATTTTTCTTTAGTATTCTATTCCGATCTATTTGCTTTAACTCAGAAATATTTTCCTCCCTTTTCATAAGTATAACGCTGAATTCAACTAAGCCGTGCTTTTTGTTTTCCTCCCAATAAAACAGTCGTGTTAAATGTACTGTAATTGGCCCCTGATGGTCGCGGCAGCGTTTTGTTCTTTAAAGGGAATCTGAGGATGGATTTGGATGTTGCCTTTCCTCCTCACATGGCGCGTATTAACACCGTCTCCGTGTCCAAAACACAGCGTGTGAGATTGTGCCCAGCTCGGCCTGACAGCACATGCACCAGCAGCTTCTGTTGTGGTGAAAGATGAATGATGATTACCACGCCGAGTGTCTCGGAGCCAGGCTTCAGCGCGCTTTCAAGTCTGTCTCAGTGCGTCTGATCCCCGCGTCGGTTTCTCTCCGAGCCGTGTTGACAGGTCTCGTTAGGTTTTTCCGTTTGATGATGATGATGATGATGATGATGTTTCTGCTCCGCAGCGTGCGCTGGAAGATCCTGCTTCAGTTCCAGTGCCGAAACCGACTGCTGCTCACAGGAACACCCATCCAGAACACCATGGCCGAGGTGAGACTGTGTGTGTGTGTGTGTGTGTGTGTGTGTGTGTGTGAGAGAGAGAGAGAGAAAGAATCGGGGGAGGATTTTATAAATCTGGCTCTTTGTGTTCGTCTCCTCAGTTGTGGGCTCTGCTGCACTTCATCATGCCGACTCTGTTCGACTCCCACGAGGAGTTCAACGAGTGGTTCTCCAAGGACATAGAAAGCCACGCCGAGAACAAATCCGCCATCGACGAGAGTGAGTCCTCGACTTCTTACACACCTCTCCTGAAGCCTCCTTCCCGTCTTATGGATGGGTAGAAATTACTCAGTGTTCCTGTAGTAAAAAGAAACCGCCGATGTGACGGTTTAACAAAAAACGGCATTAGACAAAGACAAAAGGTACAGGATCACGTGTACACGTTTAACCTCCTCACAAAAAAAAACCAGCCCAACCTTCTTCTCCTGTTAACTAGTGACTAATCACCAAAAATATTTGCACACGGAAACGTGATTGGCTGTAATTTTAAAGATTTTCATGATAACACACAACTTCAGTAACAATAACAACTTCACAAAGACTTCATACTGATTCATTTCCCTCTGATTCTTTTTTACTTTGAATCATTTCAGTCTGATTCATTTCCCTCTGACTCGTTTAACTACGATTCATTTTACTCTGATTCATTTATATGGATCCAGTATAATAACAAAAGGCATTTGAATATCGGAACATGATAGGCTTTTATACTTTATGATCTATAGTCTTCATTTCGCTATGATTTCATTTTACACTGATTCAGTTCATTCTAATGTATTTTGCTCTGATTCATTTAAATCTGATTCCTTTTCTTATTTGATTCTTTTCACTCTTATTCATTTTACTCTGATTCAGTTAAATCTGATTCCTTTTTTTTATTTGATTCTTTTCACTCTTATTCATTTTACTCTGATTCAGTTAAATCTGATTCCTTTTTTATTTGACTCTTTTCACTCTGATTAATTTTTCTCTGATTCAGTTAAATCTGATTCCTTTTTTTTATTTGATTCTTTTCACTCTTATTCATTTTACTCTGATTCATTTAAATCTGATTCCTTTTTTATTTGATTTATTTCACTCTGATTCATTTTTCTCTGCTACCTTTCACTCTTGATTCGTTTTACTTTGATTCATTTCAATCTGATTCATTTTATTCTGATTCATTTTACCCTGATGCCTTTTACTCTGAATCATTTTATATGAATCCAGTATAACAGCAAAATTCTACTGGAACATGATTGGCTCTTATATTTTATGATGCAATAACACATTCATAGTCTTCATACTGATTCATTTATGGCCAGTTCAGTTAACTTTATTTCATTTTACTCTGAATCAGTTCAGTCTGATGCGTTTCAGTCTGATTCATTCCATTTTTTTCCCCCTTTTTTTTCCTGATTCATTTCAGATGAATCTGGTATAATAACAAACTCACTGGAGCGTTATTTTTCATACAGTCATCACATGCGCTAGTCAACACAGAAGCAAGGACGTGAAACGGGTGTACGGTCAAAGAATTATTACAGTGTGTGTCATGTTTGTGCTGCAGCTGTGCAGCAAAAATCACCTATTTTTCAAAACTAAACTTTGCCGCTGTTGGGTTTTTGAGCAAAGCCCGTAAACCTTCATGTGTTCTTCATGAGAAGAACAGTTTTAGAATCTTCAACAAGCAGGAATTTAATTAGCAAAAATGAACCAAAATGATTTGATTATTCAAAAAACACCTTTTTATATGTTGATCTCTGGTGAAGTTGTCATTAAAGTGTGTGTGTGTGTGTCGTGTGTGTGTGTGTGTGTGTGTCGTGTTGTTGAACATCAGACCAGCTCTCCAGACTGCACATGATCCTGAAGCCCTTCATGCTTCGCAGGATAAAGAAGGATGTAGAGAACGAGCTCTCGGACAAGGTACGCTCTCACATAGCGACACACACACACACACACACACACACACACACACACACGCAGTGAGGTATAGATTTGTGCCACAGTGACCCTCTCTCCCCTCACTGTCTTCTCCAGATCGAGATCTTGACGTCGTGCCAGCTGACGAGCAGACAGAGGCTCCTGTACCAGGCTCTGAAGAACAAGATCTCCATCGAGGACCTGCTGCAGTCGTCCATGGGCACGGCACAGCAAGCGCACAGCACCACCAGCAGCCTCATGAACCTCGTCATGCAGTTCCGAAAGGTCCGTAGGCGCATGTGTTACATTCTCCTGATTGAAGGTGCTCTGTGAGTGGACCGTGATTGCGTTTCAGTGCAGCACGACTGTGACGGAGTTATGAAAGTGCAGTGCAGTGTAACAGTGAAGAGAGAAAGCGATGCAGTGAAGGTTGTGTAATGAATGTTAGTAGGTGTCTAGAAAGGCTTGGGCTCTGATATCTGAGCTGAATGTGTTGTGTTGTTGTTGACGTCGTCGTCGTCGTTGTTGTGTAGGTGTGTAATCACCCGGACCTGTTTGAGAGACAGGAGACGCGTTCGCCCTTCCACATGTCCCTAAAACCCTTCATCATGTCCAAGTTCCTGTTCCGCCACGGCCTCCTTCATACCTGCACCCCGGGAAGGAGCAGGTGAGTTTCATCACGGTCTGATTTTACGGTTTCATTACGCTAGTGAGGTTTCAGAGAGACTCGGACACGCTGTGGATATTTAACCCCCTCTCTCTGATGTGTGTCTCTGATGTGTCTCTGATGTGTCTCTCTGATGTGTCTCTCTGATGTGTCTCTCTCTGATGTCTCTCTCTCTGATGTGTCTCTCTGATGTGTCTCTCTCTGATGTGTGTCTCTGATGTGTCTCTCTCTGATGTGTCTCTCTCTGATGTGTCTCTCTCTGATGTGTCTCTCTCTGATGTGTCTCTCTGATGTGTCTCTCTCTGATGTGTCTCTCTGATGTGTCTCTCTCTGATGTATCTCTCTGATGTGTCTCTCTGATGTCTTTCTCTGATGTGTCTCTCTGCTTTACAGGCTGCTGCAGGTTTTATTCTCACCGTTCTCCCCTCACCACATCCACCACTCCTTATTTCACACCACAAGTGAGTCACTCTTCCTCTCTCTCTCTCTCCCTCCTTCTGTCTGTCTGTCTGTCTCACACACACTCTCTCTCTCTCTCTCTCACACACACACACACTCTCTCTCTCTCCCTCTCTCTGTCTGTCTCTCTGTGTCTCTCTCTCTCTCTCACACACACACACACACACACACACACACACACACATACACTTTCTCTGTTTTTCTGTCTCTCTCTCATTTTCTGTCTGTTTCTCTGGGTTTGTCTCACATGCTTTCTCTTTCTCTCTCTTTCTCTGTCTGTATCTGTCGCTGTGTCTGTTGCTCTCTCTTTGCATCTCTCTCTCTTTTGCACATGGTCTCTCTAACACAGTCTGTATCTCTCTTTCTCTCTCTCTCTCTCTCTCTTACACCCAATCTGTCTTTCTCTGTCTCTCTCTCCCACACACACACACACACACACACACACACACACACTTTCTCTGTTTTTCTGCCTCTCTCTCTTACACATCTTTATGTCTGTTTCTCTGTGTCTGTCTCACATGTTCCTGCTCTCTCTCTCTCTCTCTCTCTCTCTCTCTCTCTCTCTCTCTCTTGCTCTCGCGCTCCACTCCTGATCATTGTGAAACACACACTCCATCTCTGCTGTTCTGTAGGCGATGAAGGCAGCTGCTTCTCGTTTCTGCGCTTCATTGACGTCTCTCCAGCCGAGATGTCCAACGCCATGCTGCAGGGAACTCTGGCCAGGTCTGACTCGTTTACAACTGATCATCTGTAAAAA
>JAKKZJ010000019.1:16900356-16919023 GCA_033441845.1 Pangasius mekongensis
GGGGTAAAAAGTGTAATATTGAAGACAAAATTTTTAGAGAATATCTTGCATGAATATAAAAAAATTACAGTTTGGGAGGTAAAAAAAAATCTTCCAAAAAACAACACTAATTTAAAAACAAACAAACAAACAAACAAACAAACAAACAAACAAACGAAGTAGCTTTTAAAAATCTTTAGAGATCAGTAAATTTTGGCACACAACAATTTTTTTTATTAAATTTTTCTTTTCATATTTATATTTTATTTTATGTAGAAAGTTAGTCAAGACTGAGAAAGATAAATAGTCTAGAGAGCTACAGAAGTTTTTGTGAATTTACATTTAAAAAAAAAAATCTCAAATTATTTGTAGGTGATTCACATCTTATATTTTCCTTAAACATGAAAAAGAGAGTTCATGAGCATGGACGCGATGCATGAGAGGGTTAAAACGCCTATCCAAAGAGAAGAAGCACGTTTAAAAAACGTCTGCTGTAACGTCATTGGTTTCTTACTCTACTGTGTGCGCCTGTTCTGTGTTAGCTTGCGTCTGTATACACAGCTGTTTCTGCATTTCTCTGCGATGTGTGAGACAAAGAACGTTACTGTGTGTTTCCCTAGTGCCTTGTTTTCTAGTGTGTAGTGTTTCTAGGGGAAGGGAAAAGTATGGAGAAGTTACACTTATGTGAAAGTATAGATAATGCGTTAAAATCTTAACTGAAAGTGGAAGTATCCGGCTAAAACAATAAAAGAAACAAAAAACCAAAAAACCTTGAATGAAAGTCTAAAAGTTGCTACTTTTATAGTAAATGTTTTTAACTGATGTAATAAAGTTAATGGTGTTTTCGGTGTTACATGTAACATTTATTAATTCTCTAAAACTGTTTAGATTATTTCATTGTCACAGTTTTTCCTGAAAAACATCATTCAATCTCTGTAATGCTACATAGTTTGCTAATGAATTAATCGGGAGTAAAATATCCTCTAAAAAAAACAATATTTACCACTAACTAGGGTTTAACATGCTGACTAGCCATTTTATGTTAGCTACTGGAATCGATGTTAGTCTAACCAGGCATTAGCAAAGAAAACAAGCTAACAGTCAAGTTAATGTTAGTAAATTACAAAACTTAACTCAACATTCTTTTTCAAATTAGGAGACGTCTCATTTTATACTTTATGTCTTTGCTAACTCAGCATACTGAAATATTTTCCTGAGGTAAGGCCAGGGGTGCTCATCCTCAACGTCCACACCGTGATATGGTGGTTTATTCATCTTCAGACGCACACCTGGAGCAGGAGCATTGTCCCACTTGGATAATAAAGGATTTATGGGAGCGAGGATGAAACTATTTGCCTAAAATGCAAGCTGAACAGTTGTGGCACACAACTAGCTATAGTGCTAGCTACATTGTGTAGCAAGATATCTTGATAGCTTTATTTGCACACTGATAAACTTAATTGGATGCTAAACTGAAATGATTTGATGCTAACCTAAACAGTTTGATGCTAAACTAAAAATCTGATGCTAAAGTGAAATGATTAGATGCTGAAGTGAAACAATTTGATGCTAAACTAAACAGTTTGATGCTAAACTGATATGATTGGATATTAAAATGAAATGATTAAATGCTGAAGTGAAATGATTGGATGCTAAAGTAAAATGATTGGATGCTAATCTGAGCTCATGTGTTTGATGTTTAGTGCATGTATACAGCACTACTGGCTGGATGAGAGAAGAGAGCTTTGGGATCTAAATAAAAATGAAAAAGCAGTTGTTTTTCTTGGAAATGTAATTAAGTGAAAGTAGACATATTCAAATTCAGTAACACTCAAGTAAATTATAAATATGGCAAAATTATAGTGAGGTATAATAGTGAGGTATAATAGTGAAGAATAATAGTGAGGTATGATAGTGAGGTATGATAGGGAGGTATAATAGTGAAGTATAACAGTGACATATAATAGTGAGGTATAATAGTGAGGAATAATAGTGAGGAATAATAGTGAAGTATAATAGTGACATATAATAGTGAGGAATAATAGTGAAGTGTAATAGTGAAGTATAATAGTGAAGAATAGTAGTGAGGTATAATAGTGAGGTATAATAGTGAGGAATAATAGTGAGGTATAATAGTGAGGAATAATAGTGAAGTATAATAGTGACATATAATAGTGAAGTATAATAGTGACATATAATAGTCAGGTATAATAGTGAGGAATAATAGTGAAGTATAATAGTGAAGAATAGTAGTGAGGTATGATAGTGACGTATAATAGTGAGGAATAATAGTGAGGAATAATAGTGAGGTATAATAGTGAGGTATGATAGTGACATATAATAGTGAGGAATAATAGTGAGGTATGATAGTGACGTATAATAGTGATGAATAATAGTGAAGTATAACAGTGACATATAATAGTGAGGAATAACAGTGAGGTATAATAATGAGGAATAATAGTGAAGTATAATAGTGAAGTATAATAGTGAAGAATGATAGTGAAGTGTAGTAGTGAGGTATGATAGTGAGGTATAATAGTGAAGTATAACAGTGACATATAATAGTGAGGTATAATAGTGAGGTATAATAGTGAGGTATAATAGCGAAGTACAATAGCGAGGTACAATAGTCTGGTATGATAGGGAGGTATAATGAGGTATAATAGTGAAGTACAATAGCGAGGTACAATAGTGAAGTATGATAGGGAGGTATAATAGTGAGGTATAATGGTGAAGTACAATAGTGAGGTATGATAGGGAGGTATAATAGTGAGGTATAATACCAACGTACAATAGGGAGGTATAATAGTGAGGTATAATGGCGAAGTACAATAGCGAGGTATAATAGTGAGGTATAATAGTGATGTATGATAGTGAGGTATGATAGGGAGGTATAATAGTGAGGTATAATAGTGAAATGCAGTCAGTTTTCCCGCTGTGAGGGTAAAAAGCGTGGCGTGGCAGGTGGAGCGTCTCAGTGAGCATGTCACTGACCTCTAGTGTTAATTACTGAAACATGCACATTGCAGGAGCAGCAGCAGTTTTACTTCCCACTGGTTTGGGATTGAACATAAACATCTTCAGTGCTGTGAAACTTAAAAAAGCAGGTTCTGATCGTGATCCTGTGCAGCTGATTCATGATCCCTGTTTGTTTGGTTTGAACTGGAAAAGGAATAAATAATAATAATTATTATTATCATTATTTATTACACCACCTCCTCCTTATTTATTACGAACCTGTTTCCTGAAACTGAAGGTATCCATGTGAACTGAGATAGGGGAAACAACACCACCACCACCACCAACAACAACAACAACGACAAAAAAAAGATGCGTGAGAAAAGCGTTTGGCCTGTGCCGGCATGTTCTGCATTTTTTAATCAGAAAGGAAGCAGGAAATGATGTCACTAGGTCACAAACAGGATGCTGTGATTATAACACAATGAGAATGCCTGGCCATGTGATGGAGACCCTGAGGCCAAAGAGCGGGGCACACACACACACACACATTCATACATATACTGTATACGCACACACACACGCACACACACACACATACACAGAGTCTCTGTGTAACAGGTTGCAGGTCGAAAGCTTTACCACATGACTAATTACTGCGATAACGAGTGTTATGTGACGGAAGCGTTTTGCTAACCTTGTTGCTTTTCGAGCATCCTTTTCACCCGGATGACGCTGAGTGTGTGTGTGTGTGTGTGTGTGCGTGTGTGTGTGTGTGTGTCTGTGAGATTTGCTTACTGCTGATGGTGGCGTAAATAATAACTAAAAAATAACTAATCCCCAGGTCCTGTACTTTACATCCTTGACCTTCTGCTCAGTGAAGCTCGACGCCGGACTGGATGGTGAATTATTTCCAGGCCGAGATGAAAAAAAAGAAAGAAAGAAAAAAAAAAAAAAACAGACCAGACCTGCGTTCAGGTGTTTGTCACGGCTTTGACACGGGGCCTAAACATGTAACACGTGCACACATCTTTTTAAAATCTGTTGAGTCTCAGCTCACACTCCTAATGGAGGACGTAAATTCCCCCCAGCTCCAGCCTGTCTAACAGACGACCTTTCTGGCCTTTCCTCCGTTAAGTGGAGACCCAGGTGACCCTGCGCCACCCATATGGAAAAAGCGACAATAAATAATCCCCGGTTCAAGCTCCAGATTGCTCAATTAAACTTTTTTTTTTTCCAAAGCCCATAGCTATTTTGTTTTTTGTTCATGGTGCCAGCTTTGCCCTGAAGCCCATCTGTGCGGGACACGACCACATGCACGGCTCGGCCTCCATCTTTTGTTACGGGTTACAGGAAGCGGGAGGGGGAGCAGCAGCACCGTTTCTCCTTTTTAACCCCCCACACACCCCTCCCACCGCACTCCACGAAGGCGAGGCCAGGGCTGTTGGCGCCGAAAAACCCACGTGCGTGCGAGCGCTTTATAGCCACGTGGAGCTGGGCGAGAGGGGTGGCATATGCCGCTGTTTTTATGGCGGAGCAGGGTTGCACCCTGGGGGCATCTGTTTCACTCCCCGCACTTCGCCAGCTCGAGGGGCCTGTAGCCGAGGCAACGGATTTGAATTTCAAGCCAATTTACAAGTGAAGGGGGCGACGAAAGGGTGAGAGGGATTTTTTTTTTTCAGAGATGTGAAGAGAAATTGAAACATATATCTAACTCAACATCAAAAACAAGCCATGAAGGAATTATTATTATTATTATTTTTTTTATTCTTCAGTTTGTTTGTTTGTTTTTTATAAATATGCATTATATACAAAAAAATAATAGTATAAAACATATAAAGAGCAGTGTGTTGTAATTAAATTAACTCTGCAAATAATCATTTTTCTTTTAAAAATTACATTATTGGTCTAAATTTATAGGCAGTCAGCGGTTGGTGTGCAGTCTGTCTTTTTTGTATTTTATTTTGTTGCTCTTTTCTCCGATCCCTGCTGCTTTCTTGGTGATTGCATCGATTCCTGGTTTCCCATGAATCCAACAAAGATGAGCGTTCCGTTTGTCCCGTCCCTTTTAAGGCTTTTTTGTGAAATTTGGGCTGCATACAATCTCGGAGAAACAAAACAGTCTTGATATGATTTGTACTTTTTTTTTTTTTTGTACAGACATTCATTTCCTCATGATTGGGATGGGAGAGGCTGTGATTGTTCACCCACCTCTCCCAATCCGTGTTTTTTTCCTTTTCTTTCTTTTTTTTTTTTTGCATAGTGGGCAATGATGCTGGCGTGAAGGTTTGGAAGTCCCTGGCACCTTCGCAGTGATTAGTTGGCAGATGACGTGTCTGTGATTACCACACGATAGTGAGAGAGAGAGGGAGAGAGGGAGAGAGAGAGAGAGAGAAAACGCTCACTCGCTCGATGTGGGGAGGGGGCACGTCTCTGTGCCAAAGACTTTTTTTCCCCCCCTCTGGTCCTCCTGCAGTGCAGTCAGTGTAAGTCCTGCTTTTTTTCTTCCTTACAAGCTTCACACGGGGAAAAAAACCTAAAACCATACCGTAGGGGTCAACAAAAAAAAAAAAAAAAAGAAAAGAAAAGAAAAGAAAACGTCCAGGACTGTACACGTCTGTACACAAAAAGCAAACTTCATCTATTGTGTCCTCAAGTTTCTCAGAGCAGCAGTGAGTGGACATCACAAAAAAATCATCTCCAGTCTTTCAGTTCTTTTTTTTTTTTCTTGTAAACAATCCAGAAATTTCTGCTTTGATTGTGTTTTTTTTTCCCCTCGCATCTTCCATCTTCATCCTCCCGTCATGTCGTTTATACCTGAAAGAAGAAAAAAGAATTGCAGTCACAATTACAATTCCAATCACGTGGTCCATTTGGACATATTAAAGAAATTAAGGCTTTTTTTTTTTTCCCTCGTTCCTTCTCACCTCAGTTGCTATGACGCATTCACTTCTCTCCTCCGCTATTACAAACACAGACTGGTACATGGAGTCTCTCGGGGAGCATATCGTTGATATCCTACACTCCGGCTTTTCACTGCACACACAAATCGCACGCTCGGTGTTAGCGTGAAGCAAAAGCAGCAACGTTTACAATCATCATGAAAGAGGAGGGGGTCCGATTAATCAGGAGCTCTTTTAAAAACATGTTAGGAGGCAGATTTCACTCAGTTTTCTTTTATTCAGTTTTAATTCACAAAGTGCTGATAGAGGGTTCCTCGACTCACCTGTACATTCTACTCAATGGCATTTTGTCTTCTAAACACTTTTCGTACTTGTGACTTTTATCCTCTTGCGTCTGGCTTTCCTTAAACTCTTTAGACGAGTTGTAGTCCAAATGGTAGTTCTTGAGGATGTAATTCGACTTCTCCTGACCGCAGTCCACCTCCAGGTCCACCTTCTTGTTCGTGTTCTTGAGCTGCGATGTCGGTATCAGATTGTCCCTCTGTGTGTCCGACTGATTGTTCATGGTGTCGTGAGTCCTTTCGGCAGCCGCTTGCCTGTGGACGTGGCGCAGAGCGATTGCCACCATACACACGAGCACGAGCAGAGCCACCAAACCTATACCCAGGGACACGGCGGCCCACTGGAAGTTGTCCCGGGGCTCGGGTTTGGGGTTCACGGGAAGCGTGACGGCGAAATAGTCGCAGCGCGGCCCCATGAAGCCGCTGGGACACAGACACACAGGAGGGCCACCGGGGACGTTGGTGCACGATCCTCCGTTCAGGCAGAGGCGCTGCGAGGAGCAGGGGGCGCTGTGGAGCTCGCAGTTCCGCCCGGCGTACCCCGGAGCGCACGAGCAGGTGTAGTCGTTGACGCCGTCGTGACAGGTGCCGCCGTTGGCGCAGGGGTTCGAGGAGCAGTCGTTGATGTTGATCTCGCAGCGCTGGCCTGTAAATCCTGCTCGACAGCTGCACATACGGACGCCAGCCAGGATCACACACGCACCACCTGTGGAGCACCAGGTGTTCAGTTACACACAGGTAAACACACACATATGTACACACATACACACACGCACAGCAGGTGGGGACGGGACGTACCATTAGCGCACGGCAGAGTCGTACATTTGTCCACCCTCTTCTCACAGTTGAGTCCGGTGTATCCTTTAGGGCAGTCGCACGAATAGCTGCGTCCGTTGTCCCTCTCATGGCACTTGCCGCCCTGAAAGCAGGGCATGTCTGCGCAGGTCAGGAGGCTGTGCTCGCAGTGTGTGCCCTCGAACCCCGGCAGACACGTGCACGTGTAGCCATTATCCAGCTCCTGAAAGATACATGACTTTTAGCAGACTGCTCTAGTAGCTTGCTAAGCTTCACACTCAGACATCATCATCATCAGCAGCACCAAGAGAACTCACCACACAGTGTCCTCGGTTCCTGCATGGGTTGCTGTCGCAGTGACGCACCTCCAACTCGCAGTTGACCCCGGTGTAGCCCGGCTTGCACGTGCACGTGTAGCTGCCCTGCCCGGTGTTCGTGCACGTGGCTCCGTTCATACACGGCTTGTGGTGGGTGCAGAAGTTCAGATCTAGTGTCAAATGTGAATGATAGCACTTAAATCACGACCTAGAGTCAACTCGCTAGTTACGAAACCCTGCGTACGTGCAACTGGACGACATTCTGACTAATAAAACCCTTTAAACATCCCGGTTTCACACACATCATTAATAGATATAAAACAATTCGTGTCCCGTTTCCAAATGCAAGATTTATATTGTGTCATAAATCACAATAATTCTTTTACAACAATATTTATAATATCAGAATCAGAAGACGTACCATATTAGTACATCCCTAATATATGTATATACTCTTAGAAACTGATTCTTTCAATGGTTCAGGGTTCCACATATGTTACACATAGAACCTTAAATTAATCAGATTGCTAAATCCGTTATGTACTGTAGATAAAAATACTCCTACTCTTAGAAGATGGGTTCTTTCTCTTAGAAAAGCGTTCTTTCTTATAGCAAAGGGTTCTTGTTCTTCGGAAAGGCTCCTACTCTTAGAAAGAGGTTCCCATTCTTCGGAAAAAGGGGTTCCTACTCTTAGAAAGGGGTTGCTAAGAGTTTGTAGTTTTATGAAGAACATTTAAAAGTTTCTCCAGATGGACAAAAACCTTTAAGGAAGCTAGGTCCTTTTTTCAGCACAGTTTTTAGAGAACGAAGACATTTTAGGCCTCGATCAGTGCTTCTAAAGCTGGAATTCTGATACTGACCAATTGATCTTGGAATACTGGAATATTGAAATTCCTGGAATATCGGTGTGTTTTTTCGTCCTACAGCTTCGGATGCTGTTTGCTGCCACAGCTGATGACAGAATTTTGTCTCTAGAAACGATGAATAAAGGATCCATATCGCTTCCCAAAAGGTTCTTTAGTTTAGTTTTAGTTCTTTAGTTTGTTGGAAACCCCTTAAGTGTATTATGTAAAACTCTCAAAAACTTGGGAAACCATTTTATAATACACTCACTCATACATCTATAATGAATTAAAGGTTCTGTGCAACTCCATAACTCAAAAGGAACCCTTAAGGATCTGCATTTCGTTGTAGTAGAACTTGTGCTTATGCAATGGCAGCAAAGTTGAATCTAATCTAATATATATTAGGAATGTACCAATGTGTTACGACAGGGGGGTTTCCTTTCAGATAGGATTCTGAAAAGAACATTTAAACTCATTTTAATCAGTTAAAAAAGGACTGGTTTTTATTATCAGTCATTTATTTAATCAGTTCTTAGACTGTTTTTGGACTGAGGTGGTGTTCAGCCTCACCTTGATCACAGAAGAGTCCTCCCCATCCTTCTTTACAGTGACACTCCCACGGCTTGTGGCATGTACCATGCTTACACACGGGGTGTTTCTTACACTCGGTGCAGAACGTTCCCTGCCAGCCCTCTCGGCATCTGCAACACACAACCCCAGAACAGCGCTCGTTACAAGGAGAACCCAAAAACGCTGCGTGTTTACGTAATCACACACACCGTGAATATTTACTAAATTGCACCTTGCGCTGTGATATCATCTTGGCTAAACGTTCATTGTGGGAATTTGTGTACTATTCAGTTTTGTATAAAATGAGATATGAGAATATTAGTGGAATACTGATCCATTAATTGGTGCCAAAAATGAATGTTTCCAGCTTGTGTACTTACACACACTCGCCAGGGCTGGAGCAGTTGCCGTTAGCTTCGCTGCAGCCTTCAAGGCAGATCGCTGGGGAAGGAAATGGAAATGACGATTAGTACCACAGGAACTCAAATAATAATTAAACCAATAACTTCAAGAACAATCCATACATCAATGTTGCATAATAAATAAACTTTTATGGCACAATTAATGTGAATTAAGCAGCATCAGTGAGAACAATTGCGATCATTTGGTAGGTATCAGTGGTTATTTCGGGTTCTAGCCCTGTCCCTCAGTCTCAGTCATGCGTGTAGCTAAGGGGTGGCCTGTACCACCCCATAAGACTTTATCCTTATTTTTCTTATCATCAGTGTTATATTATACTATCAAACTAGCAAACAACTTGGGAAATCTCGTGGTAATAGGCTAGTCTCTGGGAATTTCATATCATCATTGTCCAAGTGGTGAGGAACGAGCAAGTTTAGCTAGCTAACACAGAAGAGAACTACTCCCAGGCCCAACAACAAACAAACAGTTGAGCAAAAACATTCTTTATGTTAATGATGTTTATTATTTGGTGTCACAACTTTGGTTTTCTACCGTTAGCTAATGATATTGACTTGATAGCACTAGCGTACGTCATAAGATGTAGACTAACGTTTGACTTTGACTAGCTATGACTTTTCTGTAAACAAATATTGCTTAGCTATGTGCCTTTTTTTTTTTTTTTTTATGTCTGATGGAGATCCTACGCAGGTCGTACACAGACAGGGCTACAGTAACACCATAATGTCATTTTCTTCCTTGTGGATTAGCATTTTGACGCACCCTAAACTGCTACACTTAATAACTTGATATTTCGACTAAATATCTTGTTATTTTGACTTAATAACTTGTTATTTCTACTTACTATCTTGTTATTTCGACTTAATACCTCATTATTTCTAATTAATATCTTGTTATTTCAACTGAATAACTTGTTATTTTGACTTGTCTCATTATTTTTTTTTACATATTATTTTGATTATTGGAGATTAGACATATAACCGAATTTAACTGAAGCAACGTCTGGCTTTTGAAATAATGAGATAATCTGTGGAAATAACGAGATATTAACGTCAACGTAATGAGATTAACTCGAAATAATGACATGGTATCTTGGAATAATGAGTTATTAAGCCAAAATATTTGTCTGACAGCTCAAAGGGGCAAAACCGAGCAGAAATTAAGGAAAAGGAAGGAGAATGTGTATGTCTGTCTGTGTGAGACACTGTGAAATATAAAAGTTCTCAATTTTGGACACAATAGGAGATATCTATTCCATGACTTCATGGAAATAAATGTACTCTCCTGACTTTAGCTGCTTGTCTGTACATAAACATGGCGCCTTTTTGTGCTGATATATATATAAAAAAAACCGCTTATGCGACGGGCACACTGTAACCATGACAACGCTCTTCCAACATACTCGCGGTAGCTACTCTCGGCTAACGAACTAGCTTCTTTTGCTGTGTAGATTCATTATTATTACTAATAAAGATGAAATAAAGCTCTGAGGTAAACGCTTACACTGCAACTTTGGAGGTTTTGGGGGAAAATCGAGAGAACTTGACTATTTTTCGTTACGTTACAACGTTGGAATAGCCAAGGTTTCTGTACCACCCCAATATTATCGTTGGAGCTAACCTGGCCACGCCCCCTGCCTGGTTTCTGAGCACCTGATTGGACAGGACCTGTGAGGTGTGGGTGCCCTCGCTGTTTGTAATTGGCCTCTGAGTTTTTTTTTTTTTTTTTTTTTTTTTTTTCCTGTAAAGTGGGTTGAACTGCTGCTTTTTTAGACCGGAACAGATGCTCCAAAAAAATTTAAAAAAAAAAAAAAAAAAAAAAAAAAAAAACGGACAGCTGCCGCTATTGTTGTTCTCAGGCCGCGCGAGCCGTAATTTTGCAGCTGCCACGCCGCAGAGCCACAATGAGAGCGCGCGCAACGGCGGCGCGTGGCGGATAATAACGCCGCGATTAGGGTGGCGCGTGCTCGCCCGGGATTAAATTACCAAGCACGCGCTCCCTCTGTCTCTCTCGAGGCGCGCGCCCACACACACACACACACACACACACACACACACACACAGAGCGCCCCAGTTTATCCCATTTCCCTAATAATAAGCAAAGCCTGCGCATGCGCACTACTCTTTCACCGCAAATTGATGCTTCTCCATATATTTTAATCCCTCCACTCCCCCTGTAATCTAGGTCACAGCTATTCACAGTTTTTCCTTCATCGCAAAAAAAAAAAATGCATAAATTTAAGATCAGATTTATGAGAAAGTTCTGAGTAAACTATACAAAAGAATATAAAAACAAACAGAAAAGTTGTAGCCATGTTGCAAAATACATGCAAAAATTTCTTCATCTCATGTAACCAGGGGGTTGAAATGTAGGGAATAAAAATGCATAACAATTTCAGATTCAGGTCCGAAGTGGTTCATGCCAGACATCTTCTGATCTATAGTGACCTATAGTTTCATGCTGATAAAGCCACAGTAATAAAATAGACGAAATACTTGCAGTTTTGCACTATGAAGAGCTACAAATCGACAAAATGCACGAGGGGCACAAAAACCAGAACCGAAACCAGATCCAAACTCAGAGCATTTGGCGAAGTAACCCGCATGGGGCTCTCAGTAATGGCATTAACCATAATGACTGCTACTCAGACTGCTAGAGAAAGCAGCTGGCTTGACATATTGGACATGTTTCCAGCAGGGTTGCCAGATTTTGGTTTAAAATCCACCCAAGCTTCTCAAAGTGCACTAAACTGCACCATTCCTTGTCACTGGAGTGGTACCTTTACTTACATACACCTTTACTCTAGAGCTTTACTCTAAAAGGTGTGCATGATAAATCTCTTTATTTCCCTTTATTTTAAAGGTGCACTACGTCCACATTTACTGGATATAAAAGGTACAAAAGATAAGAGACAACAAAAGGTACAGTTTAGTACCCTTTTTTTTTCTCCGAAAGTCAAGACTCGTGATCGTCGCACGCCATTTATTATTATGTTCTGAGTTATGGTTATATGGTTAAACCGAACCTCATTAACACGAAAAACAAGCAGCCTATAAATAACGTCAGCTTAACTCTTTAAAAAAAAAGGGTTTTGTGAGATTAAAAATGAATCAATATTAAAAATGTAAGAGATCCCTGGATGCAAAAAAAGGTTTAAGAAGCCCTGCATCAAAACAGCCCAAATGATTATTTACAAATATCTCACAGCATAAAAGATGCTTTTCATTTCTTCAGATGAGTTAGAAAAATCGTACTGGACATTGAGGGGGGGAAAAAATGGCAAATGCTTACAGCTTACAAAGACTCGTGGATTTATCACCGTGCAGAGTTTCATTTAAAGCCATCTGGATCGAATAAGGTTCAGCTACTACAGAACACCTCCGCGGATATCGTTCAGGTGCAGGACGATGGTTTGAAATGAACTCTGCAGAGCGACAGATCTCCAGGAGCATGAAGTGCCTGGATCACATCTGAATTTCTTTTTTTTTTTTTAAACGTTAAAAATGCGAGGTTATGAGGTCGGCCAATTAAAACAGAGGCCCCACGTGCACCTGAGAAAGCACACTGTTTGTTTTTTTTTCCTGTCTGATGAGAGCAAGGTGAAGCACTAAAGCAGACCCTCAGTCTCCTAAAGGCCAGTGCGTGGTGATCTCTGATTGCTTACGTTCTTCGCAGTATTCCCCCTTCCAGCCGGGGAGACAGGATAACTGCCCGTCTGGGTTGCAGGTGTAGTGGCCAAAACGGTCGTCCCTGGGCGTGCATATTTTGGAACAACTGTCGCCGTAGTAATTTTCATTGCAGATGAACCGGTAAGAATACCTTAGCTCCGTCTGCTGACCGCTTTGGACATCCTGAGACCACGCAGCCCCTACTTCCAGCTGTCTTTGGATGGCAAAAGAACTAATCTGTAAGTCGGGGTTGTTTGTGTCTGTGAAAGGGAGGAAAAAGAAAGAAAGAAAGAAAAAAAAAACATTTAGGTCAAACTGTGAATATAAGAAACATACTTTCACACACTCTTTGTAATGGACTCTCCTTCAAGGTCTAATCTAATCCATAGGAATAAGAAAAAAAAAAAAAAAACAAACAAAAAAAACAACGAATTTCCTTTTTCCTTTAAGTCGAGCGAAAAACATTCCCATGCTATTATCCCGTTCCAAAGGGCGGGACACAGAAAGGTGTAAAATACAGGAAAGTGCAGTCGGATGGTTTTGGCAAGCGTCGACTATTCTCACCAAAGCCCACTGCTCTTTCCCACGCCAAAAATAAACCAAAGGAAGTCCAATTGTGTTCGAGTATGAGAATGTGAAGGTGTTTTTGAAGCGAGAGGAAAATGCAGTTCCACGGCTGTACGTGTGCTTCAGAAAAAAAACAACAGCTTTACTTTCCTTATGTTTACTACAGAAATGCTTTTTGATTAAAATAGTAGCAATAATAATAAAATTGCATAGAGCATATATATATATATATATTAGTGGACATAACCTAGAGTGATACTTTATAGAAATGAAAAACTAACAATGCTTTGCTTAGTTCATCACAAGCATTAGTGTGTACAATAGTGTCGCCCTCTAGTGGATAAAAGTGGAAGTACTTACCTACAGGTGGATCCTCCGAGGGTGAATACCAGGCCTCAATAATCAAAGAAAATGATCCCTAAGAGGGGAAAATGTCATAAATACATCTGTAATTACAGCCAAGAAAACTGATCATTTACGTCATTCATGTAGCATGAAATCTGACTATGCATGAGTGCTAAGAGTTCATGCAACAGTGCAGGTGTAAATTGTGCACAGTACTGTTACATATTGCAGCTTTAATTTCTGTGCAATAATCTCACACTCTTGCTTTCAGCTTTAGTTAAGACAAAGTTTTCCGACTGCACTTTTTTTTTTTAAAACTCTTACCGGCCATCCAAAGTTGAAGGGCAGGCGTATGGGTGTGCTCAGGTGTCCTCCCTCCATCCTGAACGAGTTGGAGCCCAGCACTGGGGTGACGGCGCTGCCGAAGATGCAGTCCCCTGGAGACACGGACACCTGGTAGTTCTTCAGACAAACACGGAAAAAAGTCCTGCAGTCCGGTCTGCATGAGGTTCCGCTCGCCAGCAGACCTTTAAAATTCTTGAACTCGTGGAGCTCGAGCTCGAAAACACCAGATCCGTATATCTATATTTTATATATGTATATATATAGAGAGAGAGACAGAGAGAGAAAAGATGCATTAGGCTGCAGGTCGCGTCTCAGAAGTAAAGGTGTGTATCTTTTACCTGGGAAGGTGCACCTTTGGTGTACGTTTTAAAGCTTACGGTTCATATATGTACCTTAAATTATTTGTAAAGGTATAAACATACATACTAACAGCACCTAAGATGCTTCCATTAATGGCACCACCAGGCAACAAGGAAAAGTCCAGGTGAAGTTTGACACCTTTATTTCTCGGAGTGTAATATAGTTCTCTACAGCACTAGTTTAATGGATAGTGTGATAGATAGTGGCTGATGAGACCTGATGAGGCCACACACACACACACACACCTCTCCTGATCACTGCATATAAAAAAAAATAGTTCCTTTCTATCCCACATGCAGAAACTCAAGCTTTTCTAAAGATGATGAAATTACAGTTAATCATTTGCTAATGAATCATCTGTTAATAACCAAAGCATTGCTCTGCTTTATAGGCTTTCCAAAGCACAACACAACAAAACAACAAAACCCAGTTAATCCTTTACAGCTGCTCCAAAACACAACACACACACACACACACACACACAAACACACACCACTAGTCCTGTTTTAGTTGTTTTTTTTGTTGTTTTTTTTAAATTTCCTTTGATACTAAATAGTTATTTTACTGCTTTGCACTTGTGTACTTGAATTAACTGAATGCCTGTATTCATGTTCATGCAGGTCTACTTCAAGAAAGGTCTTCTTCCAAAGAAAAAAAAAAATACAGAAATTTGGAAAAAGATGCAGCTTTGTGTTTTCATGCATTAACGCTGTGCAAGTCAGTATCTGTTTCTCATCTCTGAGCTGCTAAAATCAGATCTTATTATTATTATTATGATTATTATGATTATGATTATGATTATTTGCAGTGTTTTGGTTCTTCATCACTGCGCTGCAGCAGTGCCAGAAAAAGAACTAAGGAAGATGATGAAGATGATGAAGATGATGGCTTATTTACCTGCGTTAGGAGCGCGCTGAAGCATGCGATCAGAAAGGTGAACCAAGCTGCCATCCTTTATATTTTCCCAAAAATGCTGTGGCGGGGCAGCCGGGTCACCCGCGGGGATATTTCCTACCAAAAAAATTAAAGCTCCTATTCCAAAGTGGAAGGAAGGCTTCAAAGAATGAAAAATAAATAAATAAATAAAGCACACAAAAGTACGAGGAGGAGAAGAAGGGAATATATTCCTGCGCGCGTCGCCGCTCGTCCGTGCGCAAAAGGCGCGTTCAAATTTCCAGGTTATCCAAAAGGTGAAGCGCTGGATCCAGTCTTATTATCCGTCCCGTCCTTGCATGTTCACTATTCCACAAACCTCCCGTGTGTGTGTGAGGGAGAGAGAGAGAGCCGCCTCGGGGTGCGTGTGTGTGTATGGTGTGTGTGTGTGTGTGTGTGTGTCTTGTTTTATGCGACTGTGTGCGTTAGGGTGCTGCAGTAACGCAGATCGTCCCTCCTTAAGTCGTGAATGAAGTGTTGGTTCAGACGCACAGCGGTATTTATACTGGCTTCGTGTCCGCGCTGCTCATTACATAAACTGTCCATCATTAGACCCGCCCACTTTATTCAGTCCACCCCCCCCCCCCCCCCACACACACCTCAGGCCACGCCCACTCGCTCCAGCAACAATGATGTGCACATGTAGGCTACTGGAACAAACAGCACACTGCCCTGCTAGCAGTGTGTTATATAGCAGGCTGCTGATAATAATAATAATAACAATATTAACAATAATAATAATAATAATAATAATAATAATAATCATAACAATAATAATAATCATAACCATGATCATCATCATCATCTTCATTTTATTCCAAATTTGTTTTTCACTCCTTCTTTTATTGCTTGATTGAGCTGCACATGTATGAAATGTATATAAAATTTAAATAACATTTATTTTTATTAAACGTCCGACTCTTAGGAAAGGGTTAAGCACTGTAGACACCATAAAAGCTTCATTGTAGAATTATTACATGATTAAAAGTAAATTTAATGAGATAAGAGCATGAGAAATACACTACTGGATATAGAAAAGATCCACAGAAAGCTTAAGGTTTCTTCATTTGTTCCTCCTGGTTTTCTGTGTAAAATCCTATCAGAGAGGGTTCCAAGTATTTTTCAGAACACTCTTGAGGAACCCATTTTTTCCTTAAGTGTAAATATAATAAAAATAAAAAGGCTAAGCAAAGTATTTATTATAAAGAGCATTAAAGAATCGTTAAGCAGCAGAAATCAATGAAACTCTTTAGAGCCTTTAAGGGTTCCTCGGCTGCCTGTTTGGGGGAAACCGTTAAAGTGTCTATGGAGAACCGTACAGCAGTGTTTCCTGGTCAGAAAGTGTTCCAAGTACTAATCAAAGAACCCTTAAGGAACCCATTTTCCTCCTAATAGTGTACATAAACAAAGCAGATGAATGAGAGAAAAATATTACCAGTACAGTCTTAGCGAAAAGTCGGATCTAAGCTAGGAACGCTTAAAGAACCATGCTTTGAAGAACTTCTAAAATTGTAGTTCAGATTAAATGAGTATGTTGCTATTTTTAAGTTAAAGCACACATACATACAGCATGCATTATTTATGCTAATATTTCACTATTTAAAACAGTTTTATTTCCAGTTTAATGCAAATGTACCTACAGAATAAAACAGCAGGCTATATACACACGTTTTTTTTTTTGGCAGAAAAGCAGACGCTTTCACACTTTCACACTGTCTTATACCACAGCGCAGTTGAATCCTGGATTCCGATTGTTCAGAAGGTGTTGATTAGTTTTCTAGAACAGCAGCTCTGACAGTAGTGCAGCTGCAAATCACAGGTTTATATTAATGCCCTCGTTCTGATGTTATCGTTTCTATAGCAACAGCTCGTTCACAGGAACTCCACATAAACAGATTTGGATATGGTGTGATGTTTTTTTTTTTTTTTAACATTTATGGAAGGAGTCTCGAGTGTCAGCGCTTTGTACCAGTCAGAAGTAAAGCTGTAACGTTAATGGTTTCTTGGTAACACGGATTTTGTCTTAACTTGAAGAGAGAGAAAAGTGACGCTGACGAGGGAATGACTTTTATAGTTTATAGCTGCAGTTTATAGCTGCAATAACGTAAGTGAGAACAGGAACTAACTTGTTTTGTAGACAACATTAAATGTAACTAGAAATAGTTACAAAGTACGACATGTTGTTCTTTAATAAAAAAAAAAAAATCTAATTGGCAAATCGCTGTAAAATTAAACACTACAGGATGTGCTGTTTTAGGAAAACAATCAACATCAGGCTAGCAGCATCTCTCTCATAGCGTATTATGATGATGTCATGTTTAAGTATTGATTTTGGGCGGAATGTATCACACTTCACTACAGATATTTTACCACCATGTATATGCTGATTGGTTGATATTTCTGAGGTGAGAGAAAACAAACACTAATCTGAGTCACTACACTTTCCAGTCAACTGCACGGATGACTGCCTCATTTACAGATGATAAATAAAGGGTCACAACACGACTTTCCGTTTCCACTCAGTGCACGCTTCATTTAAAAGCAATATCACACTCGCAATCATGCTGTGTTACTGAATATCAGCATGGCTGTGATTACCCGTGGCCTCGGGCCTACAGCCGAACCTCAGCTGCGCTGATATTCAGTGCAGCAGCACGGCTGCGAGTGTGATACTGCTTTTATACACCAGTTTTACAAACAAGAAATTATTATCGAGTAACTGACATTTCAGACACAATATGGCCAAAAATATCTTGTTATTTTTGCTCCAAAAATGAAAATACCTCAAAGAAGCCAGAGCTGGATAGAGCGTTGTGTGTTGTCATGGGAACACACAAACTGACTGACAGTAAGTGTAGTAACGGTTTCAATGTAAATAAATATTGCTAAAATTGGATTTTTTTAATGTAGTGAACACAGACAAGTGGAGTGATACACACAGTGTCCTGGTGCTGTTATACTAAATATCAGCACACTTGGAACGCCGCTCGTCCAATCAGATTAGTGGACTGAAACTAGTATAGAACGGTATAGTATAGTGCAGTATAGAACTGTATAGTATAGTGTAGTATGGAACAGTGGAGTATAGAACGGTATAGTATAGTGTAGTATGGGACAGTGTAGTATAGTGTAGTATGGAACAGTGTAGTATAGAACTGTATAGTATAGTGTAGTATGGAACAGTGTAGTATAGTGTAGTATGGAACAGTGTAGTATAGAACTGTATAGTATAGTGTAGTATGGAACAGTGTAGTATAGTGTAGTATGGAACAGTGTAGTATAGAACTGTATAGTATAGTGTAGTATGGAACAGTGTAGTAT
>JAKKZJ010000019.1:16942537-16971195 GCA_033441845.1 Pangasius mekongensis
GTGGAGAGTGATGATTCGCTGTGGCGACCCCTGAAGGGAAAAGCCGAAAGAAGAAGAAGAAGAAGAAGAAGAAGAAGGCGTCTCTTGATTGTAGACTTTGACAATGATACTCCTACCTTCTCCAGAGTGTTCTTGACTTGGCTAGATGTTGTGAAGGGGTTTTTCTTCACTAAGGAAAGAATTCTGTGATCATCCACTTCAGCTGTCTTAGTTTGCTAGCAAAATTGTATAATAGTTTTAATAGCATAGACGAGTCTAATTACACGTTTAAACTAATGTTTGTCATTCTATATTGCATCTTGTTAGCTAGCACTTTTAACAAAACACAGGCCTGAACTTCTATCGAAGAAGAGCGATCACTTGTGGGCTCACTAATGAATTTTTCATTTGTCCTCCCCTGGACTGTCACTGTCTTCTCATATCTATCTCAAAATGGAACATGTGCACTTGTAATAAAAACCAGAGAGGCCCTCAGCCCGGGTAATTAATCGCCGTCGCTGGCCACTTATCACAGGAGGTTATGTTTATTTAACTCCTCAGCGTCACGCCTGATTTTCTTAAAACAACTTTTTTGTTTTCAGATGGAACATGCTTTGCGACAAATCTAAAGTGTGACGCATTTGGGTTATAGTTACGCTAGGTGTCTTCTCGTTTCTTCACCTGTGAAGAGGTTAAAGGATAAACGTCATTGATTGGATACGCTTTGTGTTCAGGCTCTACTCCAATCATGTTAGTGCTTGAAACTTGGAACGTTCTTACCCCAGCCTTATTTTCTTTCTTCTCTGGATAGGAAATCATGATTTGGATCTTGACCAAATTTTTTTTTTTTTTTTTTTTTTACAGAGAACTCAGAGTGAAAATGACTTCATTCAGGAACAAAAAGCACAGGGATGAATCAGGGAGAGGAAGAATCGGGCCTTATTTTAGATTTCTCACCATCGTGATTCATGCTGTAGGGCACAGACAGAGGAGGGGAAACCTGAGGCGGGGTGGTGTGTATGTCGCTTGTTTGTGATGATGGCGGCTCAGCATGGGAAATCTCAGCGCGTATTCACAGTCAACATAAAGCTGACATTTATGATGTTGTATAGCCCGTGGTTGTGTTGTTGTTGTTGAAAAGTGCACCTGCTTGTGCTCCCTCGCTCGCATTCCAGCCACTGCTTCGGTGTTAATTGCGTCGTATTTTTGTAGAACTCGTAGATAACGACCAAATTGATGTGGTGAACGATGTGGTGTTACGTGTTCTGTTAGTGTTCTCAGTCTGTGTTTTGTCCGCCCGGCCGTGTCTGCTGTGTACTCATCACGGCTACGACGTCTCGGTAAACTACACGGAGAAAACACAATGCTGAGAAGGCCTTGCCTCTCTTCCTATTGTGGCCTTGTTAGGGAAATGAAAGGGGTGTTCCGTCCGTACTCTCCAAATCCTTTTTCTTTTCTTTTTTTTCTGCAAGCATTGCATGGGAACTGTTTAGTTTATCAGCACTATTGTTCGAGGTATAATTCACTTCAATGTGCCATGA
Organism: Pangasius mekongensis; assembly: GCA_033441845.1. Taxonomy (NCBI): domain Eukaryota; kingdom Metazoa; phylum Chordata; class Actinopteri; order Siluriformes; family Pangasiidae; genus Pangasius; species Pangasius mekongensis. Next base: position 16,944,058 of record JAKKZJ010000019.1, read on the forward strand.
CACACTATTGCACACAGCAGGATATCAGGCTCATACACACCGAGACAATGGCCAAAATATCATTGCAGTCATCACAGTGCGTTAATAGGGACCACTTGGACCGCTTCACACGGGGTCAAAATGCATCAGCGTCTGCGTTCTGATTGGTCGATACGGCGGTCCGTTCCCTGGATGCTCCACCTTCCTTAAGTGCCTCGTTCCCACCTCTTATCCGAGGTTCCCACGCTACTCACTGGCTATCGTTAAACCATTAAGCCATACCACCACGCCAACCTACCAACAGGAAGTGACATCAGGAAGTGTATTCTAAAGTCTTAAGCTTTAAAGAATGTAGCATTCCCAGTCTGTCTGTCATCCATGTACTAACCACACCCGAGTCTGATCCGATGGCCGCTTTCAGAGTGGTGTAGCATGTATAATGTGTGTGTGGCCATGTTTTTATGTCCCCACAAGGATAGGAATATCTGTTGTGTGAGGAAAACTGCTTTTTTTTTTGGTTATTGAGGTTAGGTTTAGGGTTTGATTTAGGTGTAGCAGTGCATTAATTACCTACATTGTTAATTATATCCTCATAATGGTAGTAAAACAAATGTGTGTGCGTGTGTGTGTGTGTTTTCTCACATGTCTATGAGAATACAGTCGTATATTCCTCTCTTCAAAAGCTCTTAAGGTGTACTTGTCTATTATACAAGAGCAGTTCAGCCAACTGTACTTACAGCAATTATTCAAACCCTGACTGAAAATATGTACAGTGTATTAAAATATTACTCTTGGAAGCCAAGTAGTTCAGAGCTTGGGTTCAAATCCTGGTGGTCAGCTAGTGGAGAACTTTATCAGAACATTCAGGAATGTATTCGACAGGTTATAAAAAATCTTCCAGTCATCTTCTGGACACGGTGATGTTGGAACTCGGGAACACTGGGCGTGAGGCGGGAACACAACAACTGGATTTGACACCAGTCCATTGTGCCACACGTTCACATTAAGGAGAAATTTGGCGTTCCTAATCCACCAGCTTGTTTTTGGGAAGAAACCGGAAAACCCGAGCTCCGGAAGGAACCGGGGACCCTGGAGCTGTGAGGTGACAGCGCTACCCACCGCGCCACCAAATTATTATTACATTTTGTGATATCTTTTAAGGACAAGGGTGAAGTGTTATATAGTTATTGTTTAGATTTTGTCATGGAAAAAACATCTTTGACAAACATTTTTCCATTTAGTCTTTGTCAACAGAATAAACACTGTTCTCAAAAGTACCAGTTTTACCTGTCGCACAGGTAAAGTACACTTTACTCATAACACTCCTAACACTCAGGGAATGTTAGATTTGGACAATTGTGTCAATGCTGCTAGTCAGTGAGCCTTTACCCATCACACACACCACTGCAGTCACTGCGATACAGTTTCCTGTTCTCTCCCCTCCGCAACTCATTGCAACGTTGCATTGTGTTGTGGGTCCACTTGGTCAGCGTGTATTTACTGTCTTGCACATCATCTGTTTGCAGTGTAACTGTTCTAATTTACACCACATCGATGATCTCATGATGTGATGATCTCATACTGCACTGTTTCTATAATATACTGCATCAAGGTCTTGGAGAACGCTGGTTTGCTTCACTGCTGAAATGACGATAAAGCTTTCAACTCCTTTCTCGACTACCAAAGCTGTAACGTTACGCTGTCGACATTCTAACATTTCACGTCCGAGGGAGCTTTCACACCTATTAGTGTGTTTGTCGCGTCCGAATCAGCGTGAAACTGATAATAGGTAATAGATAGTGTCCGTTACATTTGTACTCCAGACCGTTTACAGTGACAGTGTACGGTTAGAATGTATTGCAGTGTCAAACTTGAACATCTAATATTGCTATTATTACCTGTTTAAGGAGACACCAGAGAGACATAAAAGTTGCACGTTAAATATAGCGAGAAGTTCAGCGTAGTAGCTGGTAGTTCAGGTTTAGGATGCTTGCTCGAGTTGTAGATATGGGATGCAGCTTGCTGGTGAGCAATATCCTGTTTACCGTGACCTTCCTGGCTCAGGGAGCATCTTTGACATCACTTTATTGTTTATGGCTGGATTCAAGGTGAACGCTTTACAGGGGAACCGTCTGATGTTCTTCCTGATTATAAGACTTAACAAGATGTGTGATATAGAATGATATCCACTCATTGACCAATTTATTAGGAACCCCTGTACGTCTGTTCGTTCACACAAGTATCTGATAAGCCTGATCATGACAATGTCATGTAGGCATGGATCAAAAGCGTCGGTTAATATTAAGATCACGCTGGTTTGAGTGTTTCAGAAACTGCTGATCTGTTGGGATTTTCACAGAAAGAGAAAAAAAAAACACCCAGTAAGCAGTCGTTCTCTGGGTGGACACACTTTGTTAATGAGAGAGGTCACAGGAGAATGGACAGATTTGTTGAAACCGACAGGAAGTGTGAACTATGTTAACTCAAATAATCACTCTTTACATCAGTTCTGAACAGAAAAGCATCTCCGAATGCACAGCGTTACCCCAGTTTTAGAATGGGGTTCCTAATAATTTGGTCATCGAGTGTATACATTATGACCTGCTCTACAGTCATGCACTGGGATGGTGTAAATTATTTGGTAAATTATTGGTGTAAACAGTTTTGGTTCTAGCTTTATGTGGTCCAGACTCAGAAATGAAAGAGTTAACAGAAAGAGTTTTTTTTAAGGGTAGTGAAGCCAGAAAAATGCCAACAGCCTCCAGCTCCAGCTTTTAATCATTATTTAGCTAAGCCTTGTTCAGCGTCACTCTTGGTTTCAGGAACTTTGACATCTAGCATGCGCACTTCTTTATGAAGCGGCATTTCTGTAGATTATTGCATTAAAAATTTTTTTTTTGTGTGTGTGTTTGTTTATCATATTCAGGTGTAGTAAGGAAAGATGAGTGCCCCTTAAAGCCGTCTTGCTTCGCTTCCTTGCTGCTCTGAGTCAGCTTCCTTTTCAGCCTCACATTCCCAACCATTCCAGCCCTCCGTATTGGCCTCCGAGTGCCGCTTCCTGATGTCTCCATGTGCGGTGTTTATTGAGGAACTTCAAACCGCTGTGTGCTTGGCCTCCGTCGCTTGGCTCTCTCACCAGCGCAGGAGGGAGTGGACGAGAACAGCTGCTTGATGTTTATTTGAAGTCTCAGCGTCAGACTGATTTTCCTCTACTTAAACATACAGGCCCTGTGAGCATCGTAAGCATCCTGTATGACCACAGCGCGTTGTTTGTTATCCCTTCATTTAGACCTCAGCGCTGTTGAACTCTCGATTCTGATTGGTCAGACGCTCGATGCACTCGTTTTTAATATGCTATCGTTTCTATAGTAACGGCTCGTTCACAGGGTGGACACTCCAAGCGTTTAAAATAAAACGTGTACAATCATTGATATGGTGACGTTTTCTTCTTCTCAGCAGCCATTTATTTAACATTTATGGAAGGAGTCTCCAGTTTCGGCGCTTTTGTAACAACCATGGATATTAGAGCTTCGAAAGATCTTTTGACTAACAAAAGCTAAAAACTTAAACATATAAAAACGGACATACAAATGAAACATAGAAGTACAAACTTATTTATTCTCAGTGGAATCTTCTCAGGTCTTTTCAACATACATTATTTCTGGATTCCATCATTCTGAATATACAAAAGATGGTATGTAGAATATAATAAATCTTATTTTTCTACTAGCGAAATATATTCATATTCACAAGCATAACATTTAGTAATAAGAAATGTGACATTTGCAAGGACTTAGCTTCTTACCACATATATAACAAATTATAAATAAATAAATAAATAAATAAATAAATAAATAAATAAATTTTGGGGTGAAACCCACAAAATTAGTCCAAAAGCAGATTAAATTACACTTCTAATCTACGCAGCACTGTCAGTGGAGAGAATCAGCTCATTCATTTGCTTCTTCTGTTCCTCTACTGAACATCACTATCATTACTCACACACACACACACACACATAAGCCCTTCCAAACACAGCAAACATATGGTGCTTTCTAGCTGGCTGTGTAAACGTCCATGCATGGGGTGTAATGAATTTTAGGATTATATCCATTATTCGCTGGCCAGAACCCTGGAGAATGATCTGGCACTCGGCCTGTTGTCTGATTCACACATTGCAACATACAGTAAATTCACTTTATAAGCACATCTCTCCACAGACATGTTCTGCTCGGTTCTGTTACTCAGGCGGGTTCTGATGAGTTATTTCTGCATTACGGTTTGTCGTACATAGGGTTAGGGTTACTCTAAAACAGACTTTTTTTTTTTTACATTATCTTTTCACTCCTTAGCTAAGATTTACCCTACAACAGAATATTTCTCCATCAGAAATGCTTCCAAGAATAACATTACGAGGGTTAGAACCCTTAACCATGCAAAGAATCTTGGAGGAACCTTCTCTGATGGAGAAACACTTTGTTGTAGGGTTCTATATAGAACTTTTAAGGATTCCCTTAGAGAGACAACCAAAGAACCATTAGGGGTTCTATGTAGAACCCTACAACAGAGTGTTTCCCCAACAGATAAGGTTGCAAGTAGATCTTTAGGAAGCTTAGAACCCTTAACCATCCAAAGAATCATGGAGGAACCTTTCTGATGGGAAACACTTTGTTGTAGGGTTCTACATAAAACTTTTAAGGTTTCCCTTAGCGGGACATCCAAAGAACCATTAAAGGTTCTATGTAGAACCCTACAACAGAGTGTTTCCCAAACAGATAAGGTTGCAAGTAGATCTTTAGGAAGCTTAGAAACCTTAACCATCCAAAGAATCATTGAGGAACCATGTCTTTTTAATAGTGCACACTTTTAGAAAGTGTAGAAACCTTGTGTGTTTATCTGGGGAGGCTAGGTGTCTCTAAGGAGGTTTGGAACCCTTTCTATATAGAAACGTACAAGAAAGTTTTTTATTATCTGAGAGGGTTTCAAATAGAACCTTTCTGGAAGCTAAGAACTTTAAATTATCCAATTAAACCTTAAAGAACCTTTTTTTCCTAAGGTTGTACCAACTAACAAGGCCGACTTTAACTAAATTCCTTAGAGGCTCTACATATTAAGAAGAAAATAATGACCAATAAATTGGACTTTGTACATATATACTCTTAAAAAAGTGTTCTTTAAGGGTTCCTTAAAGGTTAAAAAGGGTTGTACTTCTAAAAACACCCCTCTGTTGTGGGGTACTACATAGAACTTCCCCAAAAGGGGGCCAACTAAAGAATCTTGGACAATTCTACATTTTTAAAGAGTGCATGGGAATATCTAGAACCTATCAGGCATCTAACATTTAGCTCTTGGTACTTGGTAGAAAGGGTTCCTCAGGGGTTCACTGGACAGTTAAGGTTTCTTAGTTTCCAAAAAAACAACCCAGGGAACCCCTGCAGATATTATGGACGCACCACTAAACAGGCGTTTACGCTATGAGCTGGAATTTGGTGTGTCTGTTTTGGCATCTTGATGCATCCAGTGACGGCACATTAATATGTATTTACAGTAAGCTGGTGAAATCAGAGTCACGGCACTGAGAGAACCCCCGGTCCCAAATGACGCATTTGTCCTCATTTGCCAAAAGCCCAGCGAAGACCAAGACCGTAGGGTACTGTTTCATTTTGGGGTTTAAAACAGCGCTGATGAATGCTGCATTGATGCTGTCTCTGACCCTAAACCTCGTGTGATATTAGTATAAAACATCAAAGTGGAGGACATTGTTCTACATGCAATAACACTGATGCAAAAAAATAAAAGGTTTTCCTGAAGTATTTTGAGTAGCACTGGGTGGCGACTTATGTGGAATGAAAATTAATAAATGATCATGGGATGATCATCAAACAAAGCATTTGAGTTAATAATGACTCATGGAAAATGAATCATAACTAAAACTGGGTGAGAGTTCACTCGGGTAGGCGGGGCTTTCTGTTTTTCCTATGCCGCAACAATATAGTATCACATTTTCTGTAAAAGAAAAGACAATTTCATGTTTCTTGGCTGCTAATATCATGTAATTTTACAATGATTACATTTTTCAAATTTATTATACTGTATAGTGACGTCATCCTTTTTTTTTTTTGCCTCATGTTACCGAGAAACCACAAAGCATAAACTCCATTATCTTAAAGATACCGGAGACTTATAGACACAGCTTTACCTCTGACTGTTACAAAGCACTGACACTGGACACTCCTTCCATAAATATTAAATAAACGTCTCCTTACAGAAAACGTCATCAGATTGTCTTGGATTTTTAAGTGATGTATGAAGAACATTGTCCAGGTTTTGGTGCCAGTTTCCAGATCTGTTAACTGTTACATGATTAATGTGACAGTTAGAAAATGGGCTCGTCCCATCACACTCATCCACTTGTGTGTACTAGTTGATCAATTTTAATTTAGCCTCCACCAGGAGCTCTACTGGCTTGGTCAGCTTAGCATGACTTCATCCATCAGGACGTGCAGCCCCTCGTTATGAATGCTGCAGGACCGAGGCGGATGCTGGACAGATGGCCACATGATTTCATTATTTTCCAGCTCCTTTTCTCATTGGCACTAATCTGAAGGGTGTTGACTAGCTCTTCTGTTGTGTATAAGTGTATGCTGGGCAGCTTTGCTCACAGTCAGGCTTTTCCTCATTTACTATGTTCCAGACTCTCCAGACTTTTACAGCCAGGCTGGAGTCCATTTGTTCTTCCATTAAGTTTTTTTTTTTAATAAATTACTTTTGGCATTCTTGCCAGCGCAAAGTGTATTGTGTTGTCGACCCGAATGTAACCTTGCTCAAGAGGCACTGAGCCAATGATTGATATGATGTATGATGAATTAGTATTGATTTTCTCATTGGTGTCTCGCCTGAATAAATCTGGCCAGATTGCTGATTAACCAGCACGCTGGAAGAAAATTCGCCAGAACTTATTAAGAGCAAGAAAGCTTTCTAAGACACCAGTGGACAGTTTTGGGGTACTTTATTTTTGTCATTTAAATGTAATAAATGTAACCCAGGGGTGTGACCGCCTGAGGATCACAGGATGAAAGTCAAAATACAAGTCATTGTTTTTTATATAATGCCTGTATTATAGAAATACAATAGATGTTGTCTCAAAGCAGCTTTACAGATATCTGGATGCAGATGTATCTCCCTAATAAACAAGCCAGAGGAGACACTGGTGAGGAATAAACCTTTAGAGGAACCAGACTCAAAAGGGAACCCATCCTCTTCTGGGTTACTGACGGATAGTGTGATTATAAATCATTAGAATATACAGGTGTAGAAAAGTAAAGACAAGCAGTACCGAGTGTGTTTACAGGATGTTCTGTATGAGCAGATGTGTATAAGAGTCCAGGGATGAGCACAGGACAGTCTTTATGATTACAGGAGCAGCTCTTAGGTACAAATCTACAGTATCCAGGTCTGATAAGTCTTAAGTCTTAATAAGTCTCAAACACAGACCTCAAATACCATACACAATTCATGCAGACTTGCATTGTTTACCAAAATCCAAACAAGAGCTTAACAATATACTAGACAAGAAAGCAAAATATCCCATTGTTTGATTAAGACAACATCACTTTGAGCTTGGTAATATAACTGGAAAACCATTATCCAGTTGATAAATGGACTGCAGATCTAAAACAACCATGGGAGCCAAAATATGTCCAATAACACTTTCTCGATGATCAGCAAGCTTCAGTTTATACAATATAAAATACTGCATAGAAGACAGATTACATCCCATAAACTTCACCGTACATGATTTAACCACACTGTCCAGCATCGACAGATGATTAGTGTCCTTACATCAGCACATTTTGGTCGAAGATCATAGACAGGCTATCTATGATCTCTGATCTGGGCCTCGGCATCTGCCCCATTGCCCCACTGTAGCACTACCTAAAGACATTTCTTCATTATCAATATCCAGCCATCTTAGATCCTTTACACTAATATCACTCACTATTGCTAAAAATTTTATACTATTAAACAGGAAAGACTGAAGCCATATTCATGGTAGACCATGCTACCCTGGAAGAAAAATCACTGCAAATCTAAAAAGGCACGTGGTCATGCTACTTACAGTACTCGAGAACGAAATCCTCTTTCCACACTTTTCTTGGTAAAATATTTATTTATATAACTTGTTAACTAGCTTCATCCTCGATAAAAAATTAATAGTCACAGTGTGCATTTGTCTTTCATTTTCTTTCTCTCTTCCTCATTGGAAACTATTACCATCTTTTCCTTTCTGTGCTATACCACCTTTTATTCCTCTCTTGCTCTTTCCATTACTCCCAGCGACCAATCACTGATCACCATTACTCCCAGCGACCAATCACTGAGCACCATTACTCCCAGCAACCAATCACTGATCACCATTACTCCCAGCAACCAATCACTGATCACCATTACTCCCAGCAACCAATTGCTGATCACCATTACTCCCAGCAACCAATCACTGATCACCATTACTCCCAGCAACCAATAACTGATCACCATTATTCCCAGCGACCAATCACTGATCACCATTACTCCCAGCAACCAATCGCTGATCACCATTACTCCCAGTGACCAATCGCTGATCACCATTACTCCCAGCGACCAATCGCTGATCACCATTACTCCCAGTGACCAATCGCTCATCAGCATGGATTCCAATGACTAATCACTGATCACATTTGTTCAGAAAGACCAATCACTAATTGCCATTGTTCGCAACAACACATCGCTGTTTACCGTTCTTATGATCTCCATTGTTGCCAATGACCAATCACAGATTAATATTGTTCCTAACAAACAATCATGCAGAAAGTTTAAATAGTTTGGGGGCTAACTAGTTCAATAGCTAGCAAATTAACATGGATGAGTACAATGAATGGTTTATGACTAAACCTTTTTGATTTTACACAGCAATGTGGCGTTTTCAATATCTTGACCAAACTCCTTCATTATTAGTCCCCTGCTTTGATCTTCTCCCTTTTTTTTACAAGATTCCTAACAATGAACTGACGTGCTTAGTTGGCGTAGAGTTTCCAGGCCCAGTTGAGCACCTTTTCCTGGTCGTCGTTTGGAAAACGGAGGCGTGTTTCCATAGCTACGTGGACTCCTTGAATCATGTGATCAGTGCTCAGTTCCCTTACTCTCCAAACCCTCAACCCTCTCTTTCGCTCCCTCCCTCCCTCCCTTCATTCCCAGTCTTACCTTTGAGCCTGGGAGCGGAATTCTGGGAACATTTTTCCATGTGAAAAGCCGAGCTCCAGTGGAGGGGTGTGACGCCACTGCATTGTTTCGGCTGGCGAAAAGAGGAACCGCGCGCGATGAGGCCAATTCCTGTCCGCTCCAAAAAAACAGGCACTTTCTCACACTGGCTTCCTTCCTCGCTGGACAGCTCAAAACAATCCCAGAGATGCAGGACCCGAGTGGTGCGAACGAGGAATCAGCCGATCGGACAGAGGAAGGTTTATTCACACAGTTTACGAGCCGCTGGAAACAACCCAAAGGGCCGCGCTAACCCTTCTCCCTCCATATCATCCACCAAATTAGAGCGTGAACTGGCACTGTTTCATGACGAATGAAAATATTTCAGCGCCGCATCATTTTAAAAACCTCGAGAAGTGTGTGCAGGAAAAAAAAAAGAACATTGTTGCATTACCTAATCAAGGCTTTCACAAAAGGCTGTATTTATTATTTGGACTTAATTTTCAGTTAATGTGTTATTAAGTAAAGAATAAAACATTCCATGTTGTGTTGTTACAGGAAAATAATCAACGATGGAATGGTGTGATGAAGGATGAAGCGGGGTTCCTCTTAACATCCTCACGTTTAATATTTTCCTGTAACAGCATGCCGGGAAGTGTTTTATTCCACTTATATCACAGCAATTTAGCAATATAACCTTCATTTATTAAAGAAAGACACATACTTTTTTATCCATTTATAGTTACATTTAATGTTATGGAACATTGGTGAAACAAGTTAGTTCCTCTTCTCACTTACGTTATAGCAGCTATAAACGCTCGTTCCTTCACCAGCTTCTCTCTTTTTTTTTCTCTCAGTTGAAGTTAATAAGTGTTACAGAAAACCCACAAAATATAAACTCCATAGTGTGTTAGAAAACCTAGAGCTTTCGCTGTTACTATAGATACGATAATGTATTAGAATGAGCGCATTGCGATTTGCAGCTGCACTACTGCTGGACCTGCTGTTGTAGAACATCCGACCAATCAGATTTCAGACTTTAACAGCACTGTGGGATGAATGTTGTTAATTGATATTAAGAAAGTTTCTGAATTTCCGAAAGCAGAAATTCGCCAGGATTAGAAATGATTTAGATTGCCATCATAGTAACCAAAAAGTATCGGCACCCTTCTCCCTTTCATAATTTAACACCTGGCCTTGATGACAAAATCCCACTTTTATGTAACAATAAAATATCTCTAAAGCATTATAACACACACACACACACACACACACACACACACACACACACACACACACACACACACACACACAGCTTAGGAGAGCATCTGAATCAGGATACTACATTTGCACCGTTCGTCTCTCAGGTCAGGAGTTTAATGAGTTCCAAACGTATGTGTAGAACCGAGCAGGGTCTGTATACGTGCCTCCTCCTGCGGTGACTGCGAGAAATACCTTTCCTCTACCTACACACACACACACACACACACACACACACACACACACACACACACATCCTCCGCTCTCATCATCCTATTGTTTTATCCTGCGATGCATTCGGCACGTATTGACACTTCGCAGTGTTCCACACCGTAACCTCTATCCACTGTAACGTGATTCTCACAGCTCATGCCAATGTGCGCAGCTCGGAAAGGCCTAGGGCTACTATTTTCTTCGTCAGCGCAGGATCACGATCGGGGCGCTGAACCTGTTATGGCTTTCCTTTTATATTAGTTTGTGTTGTTGCTGCATTCATATATGTGTTGTGTGTGGAAACAGAAAGCTGGAGAACGAAAACAAAAACAGCCGAGGTAACAGTGCGTCGGCAGTTTCCTGGCCTGCGTGCGTGCCCTGTCCTTCGTCTCGCCCTGCCTGAGGATGCTGCTCCGTCAATGCACACATACACACACAAACACACACATACAGAAGGCGAACGTGTGTGTGTTGGGGAGTGTGGGGTTGTGGGGGTGGGGGGCTGCTGGGAAAAACTGGGTCTGTCATGGCCGAAACAGGCAGCGAGGCTCGGAGGAAGCACCTGTTCTTCCGCGGCTGCCGCTGCTGCATTTATCTGACCCCAGTCACATCAGGTGGCTTCCTGGTTTGCGTCAGTCAGTGCTCCCCGAGGCCTCGCTGTCATTGGGCGGCTTTTGGCTCCTCCCCTTCCTGCTTGCGGCTACACTCATTGATCTTGAGAGGCTTGTTGCTTCCTGATTTCGCAACCGGACAGGAGATTTGCTTCTGGGCATCTCTCTCTCTCTTTCTCTTTCTCTCTCTCCTCATTGAAGTTCCACACCCTGTTGGGTTTCAGTCCTCATCAACTAGGGATGCATCGATACCATTTTTTCAGACCGAGTAAAAGTATGAGTACATGTTTTTTCGTACTCGTCAGTACTGATCCCAACACTGAAATGAGTAACCTACTTAGTATTAATCAATCAAGTCTGTCACGAAATATTTTATTTTGATTATTTGAAAGCAATGAGCTCCTCATGCTGAGTTTCATGTTTAAGATATAAATAATGCATTTAATAGAGAGTATAAGGGCTGCTCATCTGAGCATGCACAGCAGAATCAGCAAGCGTGATCATTAAAAATGATTGCAAGGTGCCAGGAATTGCACTTGCAAGCTGGCCAAAGGAAGAGCTCATGTCTCAGTGCTCGCCGAAGTGAACTGCTCTCTCTCACAAGAGACAGTTTCTCTGCATGCTCGCTTCACTGCTCCGCCTTTGTGTGTTCATTTTTAATCGCCACGGTCACTGGTATTGTTCTGTGTGCTCAGGTCGGGTGCCCACGTGTTCTCTATTAAACATACCGTTTAAACAACATGGCGTTATATTATCAGGTTACTTATATTGTAGGAAGAGGCTGTAGTTTCTCCTCTTGATATAGTTGCAGAGTACAGTTTGCAGTCTGCTTCATTGTAAAATACATCCAGATTGCTGTAATTTTCTTGTTGTTCATTAGAATGACAGTGTACAATAGGGTCACATCATATAGTATCCCTGGGCATCAGAGCGTTAATGAGCACAGTACCTGATACCAGCATAAATATTGACGCATCTGTAATGTCGACGTATAAATCAAGAGCCAGAACAGGGAGCAAACCGTGTGGGGCAAACACATGTCTTCTTCACGTGTTTGTTTACCAGCCAGAAGGCCTGGTGCCCATTTCTTCAAAGAAGTATTTCTCTCTGCTTAATGCGGCACAGAACATTTCAGAAATTAAATGACGGTTGCAGAGTAACGGTAAACACACCCCCAATAGGAACTGCATCTAACCGTTCATATCCAGGCCGGCTGGTTTTTATTAGGCCCTCTCTGAAGTCCAGACTGATAAACATCTCAAGACTAAGTGTGTAGCATAACCCACGGGAGGGACCCCCAACCCCCATCTCCTCATCCCCTCATCCTAAAAAAACCTTTAGGATTGTCTGAAGAAGTGGCTTTTTCATCTGCAAGAGCACTTCACTTAAGACAGCGGCGTCTTTCTAAGTGACAGTAATCAAATATGGCCTCCCCAAGCTAATTTAATTACCTCACTTCCCCTTGGTCCGAGCTTTGTGTCTCTGAAGTGACCCTTCACCTGAGTGCAACGGCTTTTCTTTAATTACTTAAAAACCAAACAGTGGTTATGGATTGTTTTTATTGTCACTTAAACTGTCTGGCCAAAAAGCACACACGTTTTTCAGTATGGTGATGAATTGGAGGTTTACAGCTTGACATTTACTCCGTGTGTACAGTATCCGTCTGCTTACGCTGCACTTTTTTCTGGTAGCAATTTGCTCTAAATACACTAATAAACTGCATCCAGCAGTATAAACTATATATAAATTCTCTCAGCTGGCACATGTTCAAGAAAGTATTACATAAACCACAAAAGCTGGCTGAAAGATCAAGCCAAAATTCATGGCCAGCACAACAGGAAACACATTTTACTGTATTATTTACTGCATATTAATATATTGTGCCAAAACAGAGCTGGAGGATTAACAGCGAAGGGCAGAAATGTTTGTGAAAAATTACACAGGCTTTGACTTTTATACAGTTTCTAGTTACATTTTCACATTTATTGGTCTTTGTGCTTTGGATGGCCTATTGATAAATTGCAATTTTTAGAAAGGTTTTTAATGCAGATCAGTAAGCTAACTCAAAGTCCATATTCTGGGTCTGCACAACAGGAATTTACAGTTTACCTACTTATTAAAATTTTCAAAAAACATTCTTGTTTGACACAAAATGGCTTTGACTTCGGCGCATTGATCAAGTCAATATTCTACACAGCAAGAATTGCACATTTTACCTACTTATAATTGTTCAAATTTATAAATTTAATAATCATGTTGAAAGTCCTGCTGTATCATGGATATTTTGTATCACTTTTTTGTTGCTAAAATCAGATAAAATTTGTCCTATACACACTAACAAACTCAATCCAGCAACATTATAAGATATTTTACAATTTGTGCATGGTTATGAAATTATTACACAAATCACAAAGGTTACTCAAAGATTCAATTCAGTTAAATTTCGATTCAATTTTATTCGTATAGCGCTTTTAACAACGGACATTGTCACAAAGCAGCGTTACAGAAATAAATACATTCAGGATATACATTTTAAATGTATGAATTTATCCCTAATGAGCGACCCAGAGGCGACGGTGGCAAAGAAAAACTCCCTGAGACGACATGAGGAAGAAACCTTGAGAGGAACCAGATTCAAAAGGGAACCCGTCCTCATCTGGGTGATAACAGATAGTGAGATTATATGTACTTTGTGTACTACACGGACAAAAAGTACGATTGTGTAACCAGGAAATTCATTACAGTTTTCACATGAAGTCTGTTTTGTTAAATCTATCCACTGTCCACTGAGACCTGAGTACAAAACTGCTCGCAGCAACCGCAGCCCCAAAGCCACCACAAAGCCATCACAGTACAACTGCCCATATGAACCGCAGTCCAAAGCCATCTCCACAATCCCCAACAATCCTAATGATCTTCAGGCCCGTCCATGTGGGGCCGCCCCCAGCAGCAGTGAGAGATCTCCAACCGATGAGAACTCCAACCAGAAGTAGGGCATCAGGATGGATCAGGCAGGTCCGGAGAGCAGAAGGTGTCAGGATCACTGGTATCTCAGGAACAACATGTGTAGCTCGAGCGAGAGAGAGAGATCAATTCTGCTTCTGTACAATCTACTTATAGCATATTACTCATTTTTGCACAAAATACAGCTGTATTATACACCAATTAACTAAATCCAGCAGTGTAAATTGTGTAAAAATCTTCACAACTGGGGCAAGCTAACTCAAAGATCAAGTCAGTGTACTGAGTCTGTCCAATAGGAACTACATATTTTAGCTTCTTACATTATTACATTTTGCTTGAGTAAAAACTCTATTATACAGACTTTGTTTTTTAATGCTTTTGATTTGAGCTTGTTGCTAAAATAGGGTTAAAAAAACAACAACACCTAGCTAATAAAAAGCAGTGTAATCTGTGTAAAAATTTGATTTGTGAAATATTTAGGAAAATATTACACAGTGAAACTAGCACACAGATATCAAGTCAATATTCTGAGTTTGTACAATAGGAATGACACATTTTAGCTATTTTAGCTGCATATATATTATAAGATTTTGCACAAAGTGCAAGCATTATTATGAATGTTTGTATCAGTTTTTGTTTTTTTTCTGCTGGAGATTTGAGGCATTGCTCAACTCATGTAAAAAATGTTCCCTAAATAGGCTAATAAACTCTATGCACCAGTGTAAATTGTATTTCATTAGTGTATTGAAGGAATATTTTTTATCTGAATTGATCAGTACATACAAAAAAAAAACAAACCGCAAAACACAAAGGTTACTCAAAGATCAAGTCCATGTTTGATGTCTTCACAGTCAAATTCTCATTACTACATTTGGGTAAAATCTGCACTCAGAACACGATAAAATTTATGAAAATCTTCATAATTAGTGCATGTTTAAGAAATTATTATCCAAATCATCGAGGCTAGCTTAATATTTTAGCTTAGTATTTTTAATAATATGAGGTTGGGGACTTTTTTTTTTCACAATATTATATTGCCCACCAGTTTCAGCAATAAATTTGTCTCAAAGTACTTGTTTATTTTTTTCATTTAGTATCGCTTCATTTGCTTTATAAATTCTTTCAATTAAAAAAATGTTTGGTCCATCGCTAAAATCTGTCGTCGCGCAACGCCGAGACATCTTGCTCACGCCTGCTCGCAGCATTATCAGTTAGTCCTATCAGACACAGCTCATTTATTCCCAATCAGCCGTCGCTGCAGCGGCTTTCATGCGATGGAAGTTATTTCATGCGTCACTCTCGGATGCCTTCCTTCTATCTTGTTTTCCAGCAGGTGTTTTCTCCGAGCCGCCCTTTCCGTCACAGCTTCCTCGCATTCCCTCGTTGTTTTGTCTGCTCACGCGGACATGTTTGCGTCGCCTTCTCTAGGTCTAGAAGAAGAAAAGGAGAAAATACCAAACATAATGACATTGGGGTAATTTGCGAGGTCATTTCCTGTTTAATAGTTTACACATATTTGGTGGCTTTTTGTTGTGGTAAATTGCTCAGGCTTTAATTGTCCTCTTCTGTAAGATAAAGGGCAAAATCCCTGCAGGGGATTTGCTTCTAAAGCGCGCTAAATGCAGTATTGGCTTTAGATTACGTCTCAATACAAACGTTTTCCCACAAATGCTGTCCCGCTCGGAGGGGTTTGACCTGGGAGAGATGGGCATCAGCTGTTTCTGTGCATGGACACCCGCTCTGATGCAGTGCAGTGGCCTCGGAGCTGGTTCAATAGGCGCTTTCCTGTCATTACTCCCCCCATCCCCTCATCTGAACCTGTCCTCTATGCCTTTTTCCCTCAGCCTCATTTCCTTTCTCTGTGTGCCACAGAAAGTTTTGTGGGGGTCTGATAACAGGGGCACGGTTCCCATGGATATCACGCTCGAGGGAGAGGGAGTGACATTGACCAGGGCACAAAGAGAAATACAGCCCTCTACATCATACAACGGGACAGGACGGCTACAAGTTCTCAAGCATATGTTTCCTAACGAATAAAACACTCTGCGTCGTGCTGTTGCAGGAAAATAATCAACAGCGGGGTGGTGGGGTGACGTGGACTATTCCCACACCCAAGTTGATTATTTTCCTACAACAGGACACCCTGAAATATTTTATTCCCCTTCTACTACAGACATTTACCAACAATTATAATACGTCATTTTTTTAAATCTGTTTATAGTTACATTTATTGTTGTGGAATGTCCGTGAAACAAGTTAGGTCCTGTTCTCATTTAGATTAGATCACCAGGCTCGCTTTTCTCGCTCCCTTGAAGTTAAACTCCGCCGTCCTGAAGATGTCGGAAAACCTAAAGTTACAGCTTTACCTCTGACTGTTACGAAGCGCTGACACTGGAGACTCCTTCCATCAATGTTAAATAAATAAACATCTCCTTGCAGTTAACTTCACTGATTACACACACGGTTTTTAATCTGCTTCTGTGAACGAGCTGTTACTATAGAAACAATAACGTGTAAGAACAAGAGCATTAATATAAACCTGCACTACTACTGTCAGAGCTGCTGTCATAGAGAATTAAACAACACCTTCTGACCAATCAGAATCCAGAATTCTACAGCGCTGTGGTGTAAATATCCAATAGGTTTTGCAATAAATAAGTGAAATGTCTAAATGTAAATTAAAGGAGTGTCACTTGCTGTGCCTTTAGGCCCTTCAGAAAGAAAGAGAAATATCAAAAATTTGTTTTGATCACATTTCCAAGAACTACATCAAATAAATTTTGGCACCCCTAAAAGAATGAACGCTCTACCGAAACCTAAATGCCTATTTCACTTGGTCTTGGTAAGGAAAGGACACGCTGATACAGTTCTGGGTTTATTTACTCTGTCATTTCTGATATATTACATGACCGTCGTGTTTAATTCATCACAGGTTGTCGTCACTTGCAGTGAGAGCTGCTGGTTGGGTTTTTTTAGAAGTAAATGCTGGGAACGTTGATGACTTGGCTCATATTGGACAGGCCACCAAAACCCCATCAAAGTGCTCAGGGACACAGGCGGAGTGTATGCCCTCTAGGACACAATCCAGAGCCCGAGTCCAAGTAATTCAGGAAAAAGCCTGTTCGGGGATTGGCTCAGCTTCACGGCACAGCTGCTCCTTGTTTCTCTGACATGGGCTCGCCTGTAGGCTGTTTATTCCCCGAGCAGAAACAACAGAGGCTTAGTGTCTTAATTTGGTCCAAACACCAGCCTGTTATCACACAATACATATGTTACCTTTGCTGGATTAAATATTGTGTGGTGTTATTTTTTTAAAAGATACACTCCAGCTAGGTAATACACTTCCAGGGAATAAACTTCAATCACTGGAAGTTACATAGATGCCCCACAGGAAGGGGTTTATTGCATGTGTTTCCCTGATGTTCTGGACAAATGGTATACAGGCAAGTGGAAGCTGCATGCTAATGTGTGTATTTTCCAACAATGACCATTTAAAAAAAAATTAATTTAGGAATTACTATCCATTCATAGTTACATTTAATGTTGTTGAACGTCCATGGAATAAGTTAGTTCTTATTTAACGTTATAGCAGCTATAAACAGTCGTTCCCTCACCAGCCTCTCTTTGTTTCTGAAGCTAATAAGACAACAGCTTGCTGAGAAATCTCCAAGCCTAAGCTCGTCTGTCCTGAAGATGTCGGAAAACTACAGCTCTGTCGGAAACGTTCCAGCTTTGCCTCTGACTCTGAGCTGTTACTGTAGACACGATGACGTATTTAAACTAAGCATTAATATAAACCTGTGATTTGCAGCTGCACCACTGCGCTAACAGAGCTGCTGTTATAGACAATTAATCAACACCTCCTGACCAATCAGATTAGAGAATTTAACAGCACCGCGGTGCAAATCTGGTCAACTACTTTTCCCCTGTAGTACTCAGGCTGACGCTAACAGAGATGATAAACCTGTTCGGATCAAATTCCAGCTGTGATGGAGTGTCATTTGGCCGTGTTACAGATGACCAAACGTCAGCATGTTTTTCGCTAGCTCTTTTGCGAGTTACACTCTCCTGCTGTGTGTTCAGTAGATTTATCCAGTCGTGACCCTGCCACATCTCGCTCAGTCACATCCACGCCGAAGCGCTCATTCGAAAGCTCATAAATCTGTTAGTGTGTACACTTTCTGTTTCGTGTCTACACTGAACCTCAGCCTTCCCTCCCAGTCTCGGCTCACACGCACACACACACACACACACACACACACATGGCTGTCTGTAACACGCTTCCAGTAGATCACTCTCATTCGTCATTAATTAACATCTCCGTAATGTGCTGGGAAAAAAAATAGCGCTGAAAGAGATTAAACATTAGGGTCTGAAGATAAACAGAGTTAAGGCCAGACACTACCGCTTCTAGTGGTCCAGTTTATAGCTTTGTAAATATTTTTCAATATTTAGACAAAAAAGTATCCATTTTTGGGGGTGAATGCTTTATTTTTATAGTTTTAGATCAACACATAACTATACACAACATAAACAAGGTTTTGTTTTATAGGTTAAAGTTTAACAAGTGATAAACAGATCTCTTTAAATATTAAATATTTAAATATTAATAAATGCTATTTAAATTGTTTAAATAACATTAAATTACTATGAATAAATGTAAAACACACTTATCATATATATGAATGATGTGTTTTTATACAATCCAATGAAACAAGAATATTTTGATAAACTGCTATGTGATTGACCATTGGGTGTGCTGTTACAACAAAACAATAAACAAGCAAATAAATAAGTAATGATGATAACAACAACATCAAACACCAACAACACCACCACCAACAATAATAACACCAACAATGCCAACAGCGCCAACAATACCAACAACGATAGTAACGACACCAACAACACCAACACCACCAACACCACCAACAGAATCAACAATGATACTAACGACACCAACAGCAGCAACACCAAAATCAACAACAATACTAATAACACCACCACCAACAACACAAATAACAATACTAATGATACCAACACCAAAATCAACAACATGACACCAACACCACTACCAAGAGCCCCAACAATACCAACAATAATACAAATGACACCAACACCACCACTAACACCACCACTAACAATCCCCAACAGCAGCACCAACAATACTAATGACACCAACAACACCACCAAAAACTCAAACACCAAAACCAACAATGACATTAAGAACACCAACAAACACCACTAAAAAACACTAATGCCAGCACCACCAACAAAAATACTAACAACCACAACAACACCATCAACACCACCAAAGCACTAACATCAACAACAACAATACTAATGACATCAATTTGTTATTATTATTATTTATACATAAACATAAATATGTACGCAACTGCACACAATGTGTACCTATAGCCTATTTCTAAAAAATATAATATATATTTAAACAAAAATTGTAATGGAAAATAAAACAAACAAACAAACAAACAAACAAACAAAAGCAACAACATTAATAATGGCAAAAATTCAGTGTAATGTAAATACGTAAACACTATCACATATTTATGGTCCATCTCTTTTCTAACTTTATATATTCCAATGAAATTTGTAAAGCAAAAAAAACAACAACATAACATTGATGTAAACTTTAAACGGGTTGTATATAAGTTGTATCCTGATTAAAGAGATAAAATGCCTATTTGGGCGTAGTATCTCATTTCCACCAGTAATGATCAGTAATTTTGAGAAATTCCAGTTTGAGGAACAGAATAAAGGCAGAATGTAAAACTCCAGTCGCTGATTTCGCTACACATGAACATGACTCGTCTCTCTTCATGATTGGCCCTCACTCTCGGTTGCCACAGCAGCCGCAGTGTGTTTGGGAAGTTTTTGGATGGTCAGCTGCCCGGTGTTTCTGTCCATCGCCCATCTGTGCAGATGCATTCTGGAAAAAGAGAGAGACAGAGAAAGAGCGAATGGGATGGAAATGAATAGAGCACAATAGCAGGCTGGCATTAGCCCTGAGGAGGAGGACCAGGTGCAGCCACAGCGCTGGACTCACACAGAGAGGGCATATAACCTCGCTCGGACACCCACAATAACACTCCTGCCTCGTAATTATCCTCTCACTTTTACACACAATCATCACGTTCATAGCTGTTTACACAGATCCGTTTATTAGGATTTAAAATTGTATTGTAGTGAAAACTAACATTAAATAAAAGTTCATTTACCTCGTGCTGCTCAGATTTCATCAGTACCAGAGGTTTTGCAGTACAATTTTCTTTTAAATGTCTATTATATTTTTAAAAAAAAATATGCAATAGACCAGTAAAAAAAATGTGCTAATGTTTACAGTGGGTTCAGAAATGATTCAGACCCCTTCAGTTTTTGCACAATTTTTGTTATAGGTTTAATTTAAAATGGATTAAATTTGAATTTTTCTCACCATCTCTCTACACACAATAATCCATGCTGATAAAGCGAAAAATCAGAATCTGAAATGTCTCCTTGATGTAAGTATTCAGAGCCTTTATTCAGTACTTTGTAGAAGCTCCTTTGGCAGCAGTTACAGCTTCAGGTCTTCTTGGGTAAGCCTCTACAAGCTTCCCAGACCTGGATTTAGGTAGTTTCTCCCATTCTTCCTGGCAAATCCTCTCAAACTCGATCAGATTGAATGGGGTGCGTTGGTGAATCTCCATCTTCAACTGTATCCACAGATGTTCTCTGGGGTTCAGGTCTGGGCTTTGGCTGGGCCGCTTCAGTGACTTATCTTGAGGCCACTCCAGCGTTGTCTTGGCTGTATGCTTTGGGTCATCCTTCTGTCAATGACCTTCTGACCAGTCTCCCTGCCACTGAGAAGCACCTCTTATTGGATGATGCTGCCACCATCATGCTTCACCATAGGGATGGTATTAGCCAGACGGAATGCCTTCCGTATTCATGGAGAATTTCTGAGATGGTTGTCTTTCTGGTGGGTTCTTCAATCTCTGTGGAGGGCTTCTAAAGCTCTGTTAGAGTGCCCATTGGGTATTTGGTCACCAGCCCTGACCAAGGCCTTTCTAGCTCGGTTACATAATTCCCAACAATAAATCTTAGCCAGTTGATGAGAAGCACCTGGTTTTGCCAGATGTAGCACTTTGAATTCTGCAAAAAGAGTTTTTTCTCTCATTTAACAAGAACATCTTTTTTCTCATGCTCTCAGAGGTTAAGGCTCTGGGCTACTGATCAGAAGGCCAAGCTACCACTTTCTGTCCCTTGAGCAAGGCCATTTACTCTCTCTGCTCCAGCGGTGCACTGAGCCTGTACTCTGAGCCCTAACAAGCTGAGATATGTGAAGAAAAGACTTTCACTGTACTCCAATGCCTATGTGACCATAAAGTCCTGATTGAGGGAATATTTGTATGATGACTGTCCTTCTGGTAGGTTCTCCCATCTCTAACTCTTAGTCACCTCCCTGACCCTTCTAGCTCAGTTGCAGAGTTTGGCAGGACCATCAGCTCTAGAGTCCTGATGGTTCCAAACATCTTCCGTTCTACAATGATGGAGGCCACTGAGAACATTACAAGCTTTAGTCTTGACAGAATTTGATCGTGGGGGTCTACAGAGAGTTCCATGGACATCATGGCTTGGTTTTTGGTCTGACATGCACTGTGAATTGTGGAACCTTGTACACAGAGGTGTGTGCCTTTCTAAACTATGTCCAATCAGTTGAACTGGCCACAGGTGGACTCCAGATAAGTTTTAGAGACATCTCAAGAAAATCAAAACAAATAGGATTCGCCTGAATTTTTGGAGTGCCTTTAGCCAAGGGTCTAAATCCTTATCTAGTCGTAGTAATATTAGTAGTGGTATTTTATTATTTTGAAAAATTAATACATTTTTTATATCGTATTTTATTTACAACATAGCTATGCTGATTTTCCCCCCCAGGAGCATTAGAGTTGTAATTCTGGACAAATCCATACACTGTGAATGTGTGAAAGACATACAGTATTGACACATGGACATGAGGACACACACACACACACACACACACACACACTTCTCACTCATCCCTTCAAGTGCCCTTGATGCTCGACTTGGTCGGCTTTCCATCTTGTTGATGGTGACGACAGCGAAGCAACGACCGTTTATCTTTTCATAATATTATCATAACTTACAGCTAGCGGCTGCAGCGTAAGAGGTAAATTGGTTCATTTGTGTTGTGGAAACAGAGGCACACATCCAGAACTTTCAGGCATTAAAAAAAGCACGCTCGACTGTGTGTAAAATATGCTGTTGTGAGACACGCCGGAGCTGCAGGCGTTATTGGAAACAGCTAAGGATGAGACTGCAGAATGCATTGAAGTGGCTCGGTCATTACGCCGAGTGAGGTAAGAACATGCTTATGCCATTAACGAACTCTGTAGAGACATTGATGGGGGGAAGGTGGGGGGGGGGGGGGCGGTTGGTGGGCGGAGATAAACACCACATTATTTTCCTTCATCTCAGCACGCGTTAAACACTAAACCTCATGCCTGGAGTTAAAGGTTACTTTAAGAAATGATAAATCTTTTATCTCGGTGTGTGGAGAGATTTTCCAAATTCCCATAATCCATCCTTCCATCCAGCACGGCTCTCTGTGTGCTCATTATCTCTGTCGTTTTCTTGGATTAGCACTGAGTCTGGACGGCTAGTCACTTTTATTTATATGCTTATAAAAATCAAATGCAAAATATGTCGTGTATGTTATGGAAATACTTCATGCTCTCAGACGTCATTACTCCTGACAAGGACATAATTCTTTGGCATAATTTGCGGTAATATATATTTTTATATGAGTCCATTCCCAAGCTTTCCCACTCCTTTCCCATTCATACGACTCAGCACAATGCTAATAGCAGGACATTGAGAATGTTGTTTTCACAGTGATATGGATGGAAACCAGGTGCTCAGTCAACAATAGAAAAGTCTTTTTTTTTTTTTTTTTTTTTTTTTTAAACAGTTTTGAATGTAATGTAGAGTGACAGGGCGAGAAAGCAAAGGCCAAGCCTGGCACGCAGCTGTATCCGTCTCAGCAGAGAGTCAATTACTTTACATGTGTTCCCACCTGCATGCAATAAGAGCCAGTGTTTAAAAAGATGTCCCACTGCACTTTCAGTCCATGTTAGAAACATTAAAAAAACACAAACTACTGATTTAAAAGACAAAAAATTACAAACCTAAATAAATGACAACACTGGGATGTTCATTACCCTTCATACATACATGAATTGCTTTGTCTCTCCCTCAATAAAATGAATAATCATAATAATGTTTTAAAATCATCTAAAAATATTAATCATATTATTAATAACAAAAGCTGGCTTTATAAATATTTTAAAATATTTTATTTCTACATTTAGTTGCGTTTATCCACACCTTTTTTTCTGCTTAAACGTTAAAGCTTGTGTACAATGCCCTTTTTTGTGTTTCTGAATAAAATTAATAATCATTTTATTATATATATTTTAATTGCACAGAAATATTAATCATCGCAATAATAAACACACGTTTTTTAAACATTTATAGTTATTTTATTTAGTCATTTTGCTGTCTCTTTATATTTTAGCACATACATATTATTATTATTAAAATTGTATTAATATTTTATGCATTTTTCAGATTTTTGTCAGTGTATATATATATATATATATATATATATATATATATATATATATATATATTTTAAGTTACTTTCGATAATGATAAAAAATATAATATTTAAAAAATGCATACCTAAACCCAATGCCTTCATGAATATTTAATCGTATTCAGTTGTATCTCTTTTCTTCTGCCCTTGTTAGTATGTAGTACTGTGCCATGCAGTTTTTAAGAAACCCCGCCCACTATGACATGACAGTGTGTGTTTAAAGGTTTTAAGCTGGTTAAAGCCTTCATTTCACATCCTACTTCACGAACTCCTCTGTCCTGAAGATGTCTGAAAACTCACTGACTGTTACAAAGCGCTGACACTGGAGACTCCTTCCGTGAACGTGAAAAAGAAAAGTTTATGCGGAGGGTCCGCCATCCAAGTCGCCGTGATTGAGAATCTGAGTAACGCCGCTGCGTACTGTAAATGAGCAGACGGATTAGAGGAAAAGCTCTCGTTTCATGGGCGAACATTACGAGCTGAACATTTTCACAGAGTTCCACCCTTTTGTAAAAATGCCATGCTGTTTCTGATTTATGTCTACAAGCAAACACAGGCTTGGCAGAGCCACTCTCAGCCTGTGGTCTGAAACACATATTGTGAGTGAAATATTAAGTGGAACCAGTTACGCAACAGGATGAGAGGGACATGTTTGTGAGAGTTATGACTTTACAGACCTTTTAACACATAATTATGAATTCTACAGCTCGCCATATGTTTAACACTCAGAGATTCTGCACTTATTTTGTCTGGGTTTTGATACGTAGGTCTAACAATCAATAAAAAAAAAACATTTTAAATAGACATGCAGTTTCGTGTTGTTGTTGCTGAATGATCCGGCTCGGGGTAGGGACTGAACAGCAAAACGTGCAAAATGTTCGAGAGGTCAAAGGGTTTCGTTTGAAAGCTGTGGACCTGTTGTTCATAGTGTGACTAACTTCCACTTTTAAAACCAAACAGCAAATAAATGAAAGTACAGAATCTTTGCAGAGTACTGGGATCTAATCGAAACACCATAACAAACAAACAAACAAAAAACCCACATCTGCTAAATTGTGAAGCTCTGGTTTGAAGATCTCTGCAAAGAAAGACACAATTTAAAGTAAATCTCGACATCGAATACTTCCTAAATTACTACTTAGTACCATCAACAATCTTTAAGGGTCAAGCGCAGTGCAGTATATTAATTATTGCATATGTTATTCTTTTTGATTCTTTTCATGAAGGGTGTCAGTTTGGGGCGTAACGTAACGCCACTATGCTTATCTGTATCTGCATCTGTATTCGGATTTAACCCTGGAGTGGGCGTGGCCTAAAATGGAACTAGGTTCTAACAAATTTAGTTGGGTTTATTTCCCAAAATATAAACAAACTAGTAGCCTAATTTAACCCGCCAAACACCCTGACCAGGCGGTTACTAAGGATGAATAAATGAATGCTGCAAACACGTAGCGCTGCGCCACATTCGCACATTCGCTGTTCGTGTTAGCGTTAACGTGCTAATGAAAAGATCTCTGTCCCACGAGCTTCATATCAGACCATACGTCCCTCTTCCGTACTTACTCCCCATTTGCGTTTTCATTATCTCTCTGGCGGGATCCCTATGCTGAAACACATCTCTAGTCTCAGCTAGATCCCCTGTGAATCTTTCCAATAAATAAAACTTGTGCTTCTCCTGTTCCTATCTGTATTCATTTAAAAACACATTATCTGTTTATTCTGGATAATGTAGTCATATTGGCACATTCCTAGTGCCAGTAATCCTGAGAGTGAGTAGATACAGAAGGCTCGGTGGCAGTTTGCATGAATATTTCAGCATTTAAATAATAATACTGATGTGAAATACTGGAACTTGCATGAAGTTGCGCAATTTTAATGCTTTGAAATACACAATATTCAGCAAACACCCTGGTTTATGTCATCAGCACAATCTAATACCGACTGGCATGATGATGGATGAGGTTTAATCCCAGCTTATAACTGAAGATTTACATCTTCAAACACATCAGTTGAGCACGACCGTTTTAGATGTCTAGACCAAACAATTAAAATGTTCTTAAGGTCTTTGAGTAGTTACCCGAAAATATTATATAATTAATCTAATAAGTAGCTCTGCAATTTCTCAAGAGTCTCATGTTTAGTGGTGTACAAATCTGTCAATGTTTTGAGAAAGTTCACTGACGTATCCATTACCAAAACGTCCTTACTACAGTGGAAAAAGAAAAAGCCTGGAACAAGCCAATAAAAAAAAAAAACCCACAAGAACTGGATGTGAAGCAGTGCAAATAAAAAATATATATATTTTGATGGATATAATAAATATTAAAAATGGCAATGTGCATGACCAAGAAAACCAGAGAGAGTCTGGACACACTCTATGCCCTGGGACACACTGTAGTCTTGATTTCCAAAAAAAACCCCAAAAAAACATCCAAACGAGCCACAAGAAGCTCTCAAACATCGTTCTAAGTAGAAAGTAACCAAAAAAGTGATAGATACAAACGTGTAAACTCTTAAATGTACTTAGATTTGAAAGTGTGCAATTAAAAATCAGCCCACAGAACAGCATTCCTAATAAAACTGATGGTAAATTAGTGCATGAATTCCAAACTAATCTCTCAAACATTAGCTAGCAAACGATCATGCATGCTAATAGCTAGCTATCATGATTCAGCTGTCTAGATAGATGCAAAATATAGCTAACGTGACTAGATGGAGCTTTCAGCAAGATGTTAACCTCAAACTTACATTCAAATCAACACTGAAACCGTTGCTCTGCTGTCGCAGACAAAAATCACACACTATAAAAGAATTTGTTGGTCATGAGTTGAGATCTTAGAACATGATTTAATGCCGTTACAGAGAAGATGTTTGGCGAAAAAGTTCTGTCCGTGTGAGAAATATCTGATTAATATCTCAGAGTGTGAGTGCTACGATGCTCGCCTACAAAAACCAGCAATCCGAGGACGGCGTAGGAAGACGCCAAACTCACGGGCCAGCTGCAAATACGATGGAGGCGATGACAAAACGTAAACGAAACACGCTAACGGACAGGAAAAAAATCTCCTTATTACCTCATTTTGAAGAATGTTAATGTTTCGCTGACTTCTGGATCGCACTGATTGATGAAGTAAGCAGAACGTAGTCATTTTCCTTAATCTCAGGTCTATTACTAATAGAGGCTCTTCATTGTAT
>JAKKZJ010000019.1:16985626-17005807 GCA_033441845.1 Pangasius mekongensis
TTAAATAAAAACATCTGCAAAAGTTTAGTGGTGTAATACCTGAAGTGGGCGTAGCCTAAACTGTAATTTCTTTTTAAAATGAAATATGAACCCCACATCCCCACATCCATAGACACACCTCTACACTTACCCAGATGCCTTGTGAGCCTTTCTGGCAAGTTTTCTTATTAAAACAAACAAAAAAAAAACTAAGCTGTGTCCCTCTTTTTCACATCTGTATTTATATCCAATTAAAACACATTAACTGTTTATTCTGAATAATGTTTCTGGATTTGGTTGCATCCCTACTGTCCTTCATTGCATGCTGCCTTTTAGTTAACAGAACAGAAAGAGAACAGAAAAAGGAAAAAGGGGGGTGCAGACCACAGATCACAGATCACAGGCGTTTGACCATCTGCTCTAGTTTTCCAAATATAGAGCTCCTCTTACCCCAGCACAGGCCTCAATTTCATCAACCACAGTGCGCCAGAAACACCCCAGACTTCCTTCTGCCTCAGGACAAGGGAGAGGAGAGGAGAGGAGAGGAGAGAGGAGAGGACAGAGAAGAGAAGAGAGGTTAGAGGACAGAGAAGAGGAGAGAGGAGAGAGGAAAGAGAAGAGAGGAGAGAGGAGAGGACAGAGAAGAGAAAAGAGGAGAGAAGACAGATGAGAGGAGAGGGCAGAGGAGGGAAGACAGGGGAGAGGACAGAGGAGGGAACACAGGGGAGAGGACAGAGAAGGGAACACAGGGGAGAGGACAGAGAAGGGAACACAGGGGAGAGGACAGAGGAGGGAACACAGGGGAGAGGACAGAGGAGAGAAGACAGGGGAGAGAAGACAGGGGAGAGAGGAAAGAGGAGAGAGGAAAGAGGAGAGAGGACAGAGAGGAGAGGACAGAGGAGAGAAGACAGGGGAGAGGACAGAGGAGAGAAGACAGGGGAGAGGAGAGTACAGAGGAGGGAAGACAGGGGAGAGGAGAGTACAGAGGAGGGAAGACAGGGGAGAGGACAGAGGAGGGAAGACAGAGAGGAGAGGACAGAGGAGAGGAGAGGAAAGAGGAGAGAGGACAGAGAGGAGAGGACAGAGGAGAGAAGACAGGGGAGAGGACAGAGGAGGGAACACAGGGGAGAGGAGAGTACAGAGGAGGGAAGACAGGGGAGAGGACAGAGGAGAGAAGACAGGGGAGAGGAGAGTACAGAGGAGGGAAGACAGGGGAGAGAGGAAAGAGGAGAGAGGACAGAGAGGAGAGGACAGAGGAGAGGAGAGGAGAGGAAAGAGGAGAGAGGACAGAGAGGACAGAGAGGAGAGGACAGAGGAGAGAAGACAGGGGAGAGGACAGAGGAGAGGACAGGTGGTGTGTGTGTGTGTGTGTGTGTGTGTGTGAGTGTATGTATGTGTGTGTGTGTGTGTGTGTGTGTGTGTGTGTGTGAAGTTCTCCCCCTAGAGCAGTGCTGAGACTGTTAAAGCAGCAATTTGTCCAAAAAACCCTGAGTGCCATCATGCTGCGCGCTGTTCTCCGCTCTCCCACTGACTCTCAATTACTTAATTCAACAGATCTAATGTTGGTACAGTGTGTATTTGTTGGCAGTGCGGATGCCCCCCGAGTCCTGAGGCAGCGCTCGATGCCAAAAGCCAAACGGCATCTGTTCAGCTGCCAGTCACACACTGAGGTGTTCCTACCGTCAGCGTCATGTCTTCCTCTAATACCCAGCTGGACCTTAAGCCTGTTTATTTCCTGGATTTGATCTAATTAAAATATTACCTTGGTACGTTTGTATACCTTCAATTCCAGAACTACTGACAGAGAACGGGCAAAAAGTAGTGTGGAAAAAAATACATATGAAATTTCTCCAATCCAACTAACTGAAGAAACTATACTTTGAAAACAGAATCATCATACATTTTCCCCCCAAAATTATCCTGAATTTCCATACTTTCCCACAATTTCTTCACCAAGAACCATGCACCTTGTACTTAGAACCTGGATAACAAACAACAACAACAACAACAACAACAACAACAACAACAACCAACCTAAGTAACATTAGAAGAGTGCTTTGCTTGACCTTTTGTTGGAACCCTGAAAACTTCTATGTGCAATCCAACAACAGAGAGTTTCTCAACCTGAAAGTGTTCCAAGTAGAACCCTTTTAGTCTGCTAAGAAGCCATAACTATCTACCAGACCCTTAAAGAACCCATCTGACTGGTACCAAGACAGGATCTTTGGTTGTTCCTCTGGCAGAACTCTTAAAGGTTCTATGTAGAACCCTATAACAGGGACTTGTGTTTCTCAATGTGAAAGGGGGGTAAGAACCCTTCATTACCCAGTGAACCCTTAAAGAACCCTTAAAGAACCCTTAAAGCGTGAAAACCTGAAGAGTGTACAAAATATGAAGCCAGTTTACATTCACTCTTAAAGGTTCTATGGTCGATCCTCTGGTTCGAAGGTTCTGTATAGAACGTTCCAACATTTTCAGGGTAGCAGATTTTTTTTTTTTGTGTAGTTTCTCAGTAACATGACAAGCTGTAGTTTTTTTGTGTCTTCTAACTTGACAAGAAAGATAAAAAAAGGAGGGAACGACGGTTTACAGCTGCTATAGCGTAAGTGAGAACAGGAACTAGTTTCTTCCACGGACGTCCCACAACAATAAATGTAACTATGAACAGAGTAAAAAGTATGATATGTTGTTCTTTAACGAATAAAAATTGCAATCGTTGGGAAATTACTGTGGTATACGAGGAATAAAATGCTTCAGGAAATGCTTTATAGGAACACAGAGTGTTTTACTTCTTACATATTCAGTTTTGCCGATTCTTTTGCAGGGTGCCAATAATTCAGGCCTGCAGCCTGAGGCACATGCAAGTGTGAAAATCAGAAATAATGAACAATCGCAGGCTTATGTGTTGTAATTAATCAGAAACCTGAAGCTAACCGTGTTAGATCCGAGTAATTCTTACTTTTAATAATCTGGCAGAAGTGCATTTATTCCCAATAACATATTTTACTACAATAATATTCTGACAGTGAAATAAAAAAGCAGAAATCCTTCCGAGCTCTGGGAACAGATCCATGCAGCGCTGTTTGATGGGACGTGGTAAGTGAAAATGAAAAGCAATCATCATCTCGGTGTTATAAAAGTGTAAAATATAACGGGCTGTAAAAGCTGGCGGTGAAGCGGTGATGCGTGTGTAATGAAACACGTGTTTAACTTTCCATCACAAATGCAATTCAGACAAAATGGTGTCGCAACCGTCCATTTGTTTCCATCCATTAAGTGTGGGAGAAGAGCACATGGGTCGTATAAAGCTCATGAGGCTTCGCAGGAGAAAGCCATTCTGATCAATAAAAAGATAATAAATGTGAAATGCGAAAATAAATGGAGCATGTCTGCATCATGTACGTTACTTTACAGTGGTGCACGATGCCTTTATGGCTCATCAGCGTAGCTGTAAAAAAAAAACAAAAACAAACAAACAAAAAAAAACATCTTTCATAGCGCTTTATTTCTCCGAATCACGCTGGTATATTTAATGACTCCAGACAATGAGATCACAGCGCATATCTCAGATGAGGTTTATTGTTTTCCAATATCTTTTTAATGGCTGTCTCGTATGTCCTCATCAGAGTGTAAAGACATACGCAACGTAAACCAGGTTCTCCGCACGATGCTAAAACTTCATTCTCAAAACTGTTCTGTTTTAATTAATAACAAAAGAAATATACAATAAGCAAAAAATTCCATTAACACATAACACTTTTTAATTCGTTCATAAGGCTACATGACACCTACATAAGCCCCTCATGGCAACTGACATAAACCTACATAAACATGAATGAACATACATCTGTGTTAGCTCAATAGATAGATAGATAGATAGATAGATAGATCTTTCTTTGAAGGCCAAATGTCTATAGAATTATGAACAGATTCATAGCATGTTATAATGCATTCATAATCCAAGGCATTATACACATCGTTATAAATATTTAGGAAAAGGCATTACAGTTTGAAGCACTTATTAAACATTGGTAAAAGAATGCATTTTAAGTATAATATTATAAGTATAGCATTATAATGCATTATCTCTCCATTATGTCTGGTCATAAGATACTATGTATGCAAAGTGTGTCACGATGTGTGCTTTATGAATGCATTATAACATGATATGAATGTGTTTATAATTTATCATAGATATGACCTTCATAGAAAGTGTTAGTGATGGATAAACAAGTAACACTTTACTTGAACCCTAGGGCATGACACTGACATAACCATGTCATACACCTGTCATAACAGTTTGTGTAATATAACATCAATTATATTTGCCCTAATACATTATGTCATATGCTGATTTTTGCCCTAGTTAGCACATACTGTATGCCAACTGTCATAACACTGATAAAACCTATGTCACCTACATAAGCATTTACAAAGGATTATGCCAACCAGTAAAGACTGCTCTCATGAATTTGGATTCTCTTATCCACTTGACACAAGACCCCTGTTAAATAAGATCGTTATGACAGCTGACTTGGTACCTCAGTGCACATCTTGTTTGTCAAAGTCACATAATGGTTATAATGTGTCATAGCATGCTAAGTAAGTGTTGATTAGAAAATTAAATGTGACACTTTCAGAAGATGGTCTGTAGCGACTCCTGAACTGAAGTATTATATATTTATTTTGTGTAGAAGTTTATGTCATTAAGTGTTATAACAACCTTATGTCAACAAGAATTTGTTATTTTGCCAGGTGCTATGTCAACTTGACATCAATACTGATGAAAGCAGTGTTAATGGCAGCTGATGCCTTGTGGAATAAGCCTTTACATGAAATGTCATGAAGGGCTTATGTAGGTGTTATGTAGCTTTATGAACACTGTCCATAAAGGGCTACCCCTCCATGCAGAGAACTACCTCATGCAGTGGGGGGGTTATTAAGGGTTCTTTGGTTCTCCTTCTGGAGAAAGCCTTAAAGATTCTTACGTAAAAACCTTCAGTGTTCTCTTATCAGAAATGGTTCCACATGGAACCCTTTTTGGAACCCTTTTTTCCCCTTAAGAGTATCTGTATTAACTGTGTGGGCTACAAACTCCTAAACCTTTGGTCTTTCTTTTCTTCTGGAACCTGTCAGGTGTTTAACATTTAGCTTGGTACTTGGTAGACTCTTAGAAAAGTGTTCTTCATGGGTTCCTTAAGGAGTAATTGGATTGCTAAAATGGTTCTACTTGGACGCTTTCAAATAGAGAAACACACTGTTGTGTGATTTTATATAGAACACTGAAGGGTTTAAAGAAGAACCCATAAGGGTTCTCAATTTTCAATTTTCAATAGGTGTACGTTTAAAAAAAAAAAAAAAAAAAAAGGCATTCCTCAGTGGTCCCTTGGATCTACAGGTCCTAAACCCCCTAAACTTGATTTATTTGGAACCTTCTCTAATAGAGAAACACCAGTTGTGGGGTTCTAGCCAGAACCTTCAGGGATTCTGCCAAAGGGAGAACCAAAGAACGTTTAAAGTCTCCTAAATCTTTACGTGTGCAGCTATCGTGCGTGATAAAGGCTCCTTTTTTAAAATTTTTGGTTTAACCAGGTTCTAACTAGGAACATTGTTCTTGGGAAAGTCTGAGAAGTCGAGGAAGGTTTCAGAAGTTCAGGATAAGTTTTGGAAAAAGTATAATAATCCTAATTTTAATTCTTTTTAATTCTATCTATCTATCTATCTATCTATCTATCTATCTGATATACAAGTCCCTGTGAATGAGCTGTTACTATAGAAACAATACCGTGTTAGAAGAAGCGCATTCATACAAACCTGTGATTTGCAGTTGTTGCAATTTGACTAAAAACTTTGTGTTTTTGTGTTTTTGATTTTAGTCACCTGATTTTCTTACATGCTGCAAGTGCATTATTTCCACAGAACACCGCCTGCGTTCTTTCATCCTGATTGGACTTAATCTGTATGAGACGTTTTAATTATTTTCGAGTAAACTGTGCTGTGGTGTGTGTTTATTCAGGACGGAAGGAATCTGAAGCATCTACTCTTAAGTTTATTTCTCATTTTCAAGCCAAAAAGCCCTAAGACGAGGACTGAAAGGGGGAAAAAAAAAGGGCCTGTTGTGAGGAAGAGGAAGAATTCCTGTTACACAGCGCTAATTCTCCTGATTCGCCGACTCGGTCCGCTTTACGGATGGAGGGTGCCTTCTCGAGATCATCTTCTGCTGATGTTTAATGGAGATGAGACGTCAGCGCTTTCCCTGCCACATTTTGTCACGCTCATTATCACTTGTAATTAAGCGCTCTGTCGTCCTCGAGGGAGCGACGCTCATCACATTCCATTAACACGGAACCTGACGCTGGCCCGGGCATGTGTGTGAGACGGCCTCAGGTGGGATCATTAGGCCCTGAGCTGAGCCTCGCTCGCTAATCTGCAGACACGTCAGACGAGGAGGAGGACGATGATGATGATGAGATTATTATAAAAATGAGATTATTGCTCATTATTTTCTTCTTAATATCTACATCCTGTCAGGTGTCTAACATTTAGCGAAACGGTCTTGCGATATTAAGAAAAAAAAGGGTTCTTCAAGGGTTCAAGGGTTCTCCAAGGGTTCTTCAAGGGTTCTCCAAGGGTTCATTGGATAGCCTCCTAAAAGGGTTCCTTTCTTTATCTGTTGTTGGTTACAAATGTTTTTAAAAGTGTACCAAGTATCAAGAGCTAATTCTTGAAGTTCAGGGAATAATTAAGGGTTCTTCACTTCCAAGAAACGGGTTCTAGTTGATAGGAAAACACTTTATTCCAAAGATCTATATCGAAACGTACCCAGTTACACACTTACCCAGTTAAACCTACACTCTTATACAGGGTTCGTCAAAGGGATGATTAAGGGTTTTAAAAAAGGTTAGGTTAGATTGATTAAACGCTCTAAATTTTAAGAGTATAGATCGGAAAAGAGTTTTCTTTCCTTAGGGGTGGTCTCAGACAATCATCATCATCATCATCATCATCATCATCATCAAACTATCCTCCACCGTATCACAGCGCTGTCTGTTTCGTATCAGACACAGATGGTTCTGTTCTCATATCTGGCTGTTTGTGATGAGGAGGAAAAAAAATGTCTGGCTTGCACTTAAAATCATCCAGCTCTTCCAAAGCGCAATAAACAATGTAAAACAACTGCATGTGCATGTGAGGCAGTCTGGGAAAACCCATCGGAAAATGGCCAGACATGATGAAAACTCATGTTCTGGCCAATAAGTTCTGCCAGTAATATACTTTGCTTAATCAACTTTTTAAAAAAAAACATAAATATATTTTACTAAACCGATGTGGAGATGTGTTTATTTAGGCTACTTTCGAAGCTAGCCTTGGCGTCTGCCTGCAGATCATTTGTGTAAAAAGCCAGTTTCACAAACACAGCGGTTAAAAAAAAAAAAAAAAAAAAAAAAGAAGAGTCAGTGTGACTTCCTCATGAATAGATCACAGGGTTGGATATTTACACGTCACAGAGAAATGGATATTAAGCCTAATGAACAGGGTTTTAAGGCTTTTCTGGGAAACGGTGTTTAATCCGGGTGCGAGCGAGGTGCTCTCGGTGAACTCTAGCGAGAAAAAAAGATTCAACTCTGAATCGGCTCACTGCAGGAAGTGAATCAATCAGACGTGGTGTGTGTGTGTGTGTGTGTGTGTGCTTTGGGTTGCTGATAAACTGCGCAGGTGTAGTGCTGCAGAAATGCTACGGGTTCTGGAGATTTGGAGAAAAAAAAAAGAAAAAGAGGAAAGACACACGGGATCTGACACACAAAATGTTTTAATCTAGTTATTTAGATAATCGTTTATTTAGCACCGGCTCCGTGTTCTCTGCGCTCGAGGTCTGTACAGTATGCACTTCATAAATGTTGTTTTTTTTCCCCATCTCTGTATTTGTGACCAATGAATGAAAGAGTTTTATGAGGACATTTTCAGCCAAACGTTTTTTTTTTTTTGGTACGTGGTTTGTTTGCTGCATTGAAACTAAACATCAAATTAACCACAAGTATAAATTTTGAACTCAACAAACACACTAATCGGTGTGAAAGTGCTCTGAGATGCTGGAATCGTATTTCTGGTTCAGGAAAGTGTGTAGTTTGTACAACTCCAGTATATGTAATGGGTTCTCTCAGGCCATCACATGAATGTCTCGTCCCAGCAGACGGATTGCGCTGCGAGTTGAAATCGCTCAGGGTGGAGTTTGAAATGAAATCAGGAGTGTGAGTCTCCCGCACAGCGAAGATAAGGGGAGTGTGAGCGGGATGGAGCGGACCTCCTGCTTTCCGTGTGGTTATTACTCAATTAGCGTAGCATCCTGCTGGATTTCCGTCTGTCCTTAAGGACGTGTTCGTGACTCATCTAGAGCAGTTGGATATTCGATATGCTTGTGAATGCAGGTCAAAGTCATGCAGTTGAAATAATGTGCGATATTCGCTGTGGTTCCTCGTCTCCAGATGTTACTCTCGTCACACGGCCACCTTGGCCTGTGCATTTCCCTCAATCAATTAATACAAAAACAACACTTCTTGCGCAAATTCCTGCGACAGCTGGACTTTTTTTCCCCTTTCAGCCAGTGACCCATTCTCCAGAAAGCTGTTTAACAATGCAGTGTTTTTTTTTTTAATTTTTTATTATTTTTTTTGCATATTTCCAGACTGATCATTTGCCTTGTTATCTCTGCGCAGAGCAAAAACACACCTCGGCAAAACAGAAGGTGTGCCTTGTTTTCCAGGAAACCGATCAAAGCCTTCCTCTTCTCACGGATCAAAACGCCACCGAGAGATATTTATTGCTGTGTTTGGCGCTCATGCTGACACGTCCACGTCGGACAGGGGAACGTCCGTGTCTGAGTGTTAGAGTGTGTGTGTGTGTGTGTGTGCGCACGTAGGGTGTGTGTGTGTGTGGGGGGGGGTTTGGGAGGCAGTGTCAATGAAAACAGCAATGCCTCTATTCTTCGCTGTAGGTTTACACAGATTTACTCCATTCACATTTTTTTTTTTTTTTCACAGGTTCTCAGGACCAGCTGGTCGTATATATCCATGATGACATTCGTGTTCTGCTAGACGCTGCGTCACGTATGATTTTAAGACTCCAAGATGTTCAAGTCTTTCTTGTTTGGTGTAGCTTTGGAGTTTTGGCAGCTGGGAAAAGAATAACATCTGTACGGTGAAGCCAGTGGTCGGAAACGTGAATAATAATCTCGATAACGTAGAACGTTGTTTGAAAAGAAAACACAATTAAGACGTAGTCGGGATTGTTGTCACGTTTTCACTCCTATGTAATCTGTATGTGTCTCTGTCTCTCTGTACACACACACACACACACACACACACGCACACACACACACATGCACGCACGCACACACACGTACACGTACGTCCGCATGAACAAACACTCTTTCTGGCACCACAAAAGGCACATTTATCACCATGGTGACAATCCACGGAGAACAATACCCACTTTTGGGAAGCGGAAGGTCTTCTGTGGCAGATATCATGCTTGGAATATGTTGGGTTTCCTCACCAAGGCCAACATGATTCAGTCCAATGAAAACCGAAACATGCTGAT
This sequence comes from Pangasius mekongensis, assembly GCA_033441845.1. Classification (NCBI taxonomy): domain Eukaryota; kingdom Metazoa; phylum Chordata; class Actinopteri; order Siluriformes; family Pangasiidae; genus Pangasius; species Pangasius mekongensis. The sequence continues at coordinate 16,995,203 of JAKKZJ010000019.1, forward strand.
AAACGACCCCAGGGCTCTCATGGTTATTACAAAAACAGACTACTGACTAATACGAGCTGAAAATCTAACAAAAGATCCACCACGAAGAACAGATTCTGTTAAAATGAGACACAGGAGCGCACAGTAGACTCCCAAGACCCTTATTTCTCTCTCCTTGGGCTGACAAGTCCAAAAGTTGAATATTTGTTCAACATGTCAGTATTTACATGGGGAAAGTTTCTCGTATTCAGAGTCGGGTTACGCACCAGTTTAAGCTCATTTCCTGAGATTTTTTTTTTGGGGTAGAAACCTTCAAAGATGGGGTTTTTGAAATAGGGTTTTTTAAGAGACATGCCTCAGTTTCACTCTGTTAAACTCTGCCCAATGTGCATACCTCACATAACTCGAATAGCGCTCAAGCCTGTAGTTACGTCTGAGGTCTTCAGTATTTCCGTATTAACTCTGAATACAGTCCTGAAAGAGAAAATGTAAAATCAGAAAGCTCTGCTTAGTATCGTACTGATCCTGGAGAAAGTGGAGAAACAGTGAGTCTCTTTTCAGCGTGTTTGTGTGGGTTTTATCTAAATGACGGCGAGGCCACTTCCCATGGCATGTACCGAGGGCCGCGAGCTTCCCCGGGTCAACCCCCCCACCCCCACCCCCGGGAAGCTGTGGTCTTTATGATGGCCGTGTGTTAAAGTCTGTCCCGCTTCACCCTCTCCCAGCTCTCATTCACTCCTGCACCGCCCTCACCCACATCACTCTATTTATTCAGCCACATCCTCCATCACTCCATCCCAGAAAAGCCCAAATCACATGTGTTCCCTCCCTTATCCCTGTCGCTCACCTACTCCTCCCATTTCACCAACCTTAACAAGGATGCGAGGAGAAAATTCACACATCAGCAGGGAGACCACGGGGCTCCCACACCCAGTTACTGCTTTAATGACTGTAGAGGTATGGAGCTGTCGAGTTCTAGATTCCGACTGGTCAGAAGGTGTTGATTAATTTTCTTTCACAGCAGCTCTGACAGTAGTGCAGCTGTAGGTCCAATCATATTAATGCCCTCGTTCTAATACGAGATCGTTTCTACAGTAACAGCTCCTTCACAGGGACTTAAACTGTGGATAATTTAACATTTGATGGAAGGAGTCTCCAGAGTCAGTGCTTTGTAACAGTCAGAGATAAAGCTGAAAAATTTAGTTTAATAAGTTTACCGACATCTTCAGGAAAGAGGAGTTTACCAGATGTGTTTGTTTGTGTTTAATTAACTTCAAGAGAGAGAGAAAAAAAGAGAGTCTGGTGAGGGAACGACTGTTTATAGCTGCTACGTAACGTAACGTAACGTAAGTGACAACAGGAACTAGCTTGTTTTGTGAATGTTCCACAACATTAAATGTAACAATAAATGGATTAAATAGTATGAAGTGTCGTTCAGTAATAAATAAATTTAAAAAAAATAGTTAGCATTGGCAAATTGATGTGGTATAAGAAGAATAAAACTCTTCAGGATGTGCTGTTATAGGAAAATAATCAACTTCAGAGTGTCTGTGTTCATCACACCACCCTGTCCTTAATTATTTTCTTGCAGCAGTATAACATGGAGCATTTTATACCTTACATAATATACCTATACGGTACAAATGTACAAACTATATATATATATATATATATATATATATATATATATATATATATATATATATATATATATATAAAAAAACTCCATGGATTATTCATGGGGAGTTGATCTGAAAGTTTGCAAGCCACCTTGCTTGCTATCGTGCCTGACTTGATTCCTAGCATACTAGCTAGCCTGCTAAGCATAATCATTGAAACATACGAAAGAAATAAAGCAACAAAAAATCAGAGAAAGTTATTCCCTCTCATCCAGCAACCTGACTGGATTATAATGGCTTAATTTAGCCGAGTTGAGAAGTACTTTATATGTAATATGTAATGTGTTGTGCTTGCACAATGCTAATATTAGTGCTTAGTCTATTATGGATCTACTGTAATAAGAAGGGCTGCAATTGTGATGTTTCTTTATGCATGAAAGTTAATCAAAGTTGAACAAAGTTTTGTGCTCAAATCTGAGAAAACACTGGCATGTCTGGGACTTAAAATTTTATCATCAAACAAGCTGAACAAACCCATGTTTGAAAATGAACAAACCCATCGTTCCATCTGCCTTGCCTGCTATACTTAGCACCTTAAGTTGGTCTCTTTTAATCTCTTTCTATCGGTGATAAGATACAGGCCATGTCCTTGTACCCTCAGGAATACATCACCATGGTGGCCTCAGTGGAAACAAGAGCTCTGATTAGCCAACAGAAGAAGCTAATCTTCTCCATGGTGGATCTGGGGGGGCGGGTAGAACTCCATATCTGCTCAAGTGGCCATCATTATCTAGCCCCAATCAGAGGCGTAATCAGGGGACGACAAGTCTGACGGCCAGACTGTATTCTGGTAGAGGCCATGTGGAAAGAAACATGAACATGAACACCTCACCCTCCTCTACATACCCACCCAAACACACCACTTTCAGGACTTGATGCTTGGTGAAACAGTCACCTTATTAAGAAATTGAGTGAATATAGCATTAGATAGATGAGTGAAAGAGGAAAAATAGAGAGCGAAAGAAAGAAAATGGTATCTGGGAAATATGAAGGATTAATGAAGGAAGAACGAACTTGGAAATAGAACAAGAGGGTGATGAAGGTAATTACAAAACGGGAAATGTGCAGATTTGGAAAAGAGCAAGAAGTGGGGGATGGATAAACGAAGGAAGAGAGAGAGAGAGAGAAAGAGAGACACAGGCTGGTCTGCACCCCTCAGATAGCAGCGCTCTAATTAATAGGTTATGAAAGCAGATGGAGGATGCGGGATGTCAGGGTCATTAAACTGCCTCCCTGTTTAACCCCCCCTCCTTTTCCCCCTGAAACACACACACACACACGCACACACACTCACGCCTCCACCCCCCCCCCCCACCTCCTTGCCATTCGTTGGAAAACAGACCCGCTCGCTGCAGAATAAAAGAGAAAACAAGATTGGCGAGAAGTGGAGGCTACACCAGAAGAGTGCATGGTCCAGTCCCTGGTGACACACACATTATCCAGAGATCCAGATCAAGCTGGACCACCAGAGTGCAGGCAGCCCCAAGCCCCTTCCCCCAAAACACCCTTTCATCAACTTCAACGGCAGCTACAGTGTAAAAAAACCCAAAAAACAGCATTCTATAAAATCCTACATCTATTTCCTGCAGCTGTCTTTTCCACTTTACAGTGTATAATCAGTGATCGATCTCTCGGTTTACATTCTAAGAGAAGGGGCGGAGCTAGGCGGAGCTAAACACACCTACTTTAAGGGTTTACTTTATTCATTCTAAATCGAGTCATACATACACCTGTAGTCCTGCGCTCAGAGTCGGCGACTTGAATTCCAAAGCTACATCAATATTTATGCAAGGAAAGTTCCTCGTATTCAGAATCAGGTTACGCACTTTCTCACGTCAATCACCTGTGTGTGGATCCAAGTCCCCGAGGTTTCTTGAGTATAAGTGTCTGAGACAAGGTTTTTCCACAAGTGCCCAGACCTCGAGCGCTTTAAACAAAAGCACTTGCCTTTAAACCATCCAAAAATCAGTGGATAGAAAATACAGACTGAAATAAGACAGAAGGGAAAGAACTTTTTTTTTTTTTTTTTTTTCAGATGTAATGCACTGATTAAGCTGCTGTGTCCTCAACTGTCCTCTGTGCAAAAGTTAGAAACCTGTTGGCAGTAGGTATTGGTGTTGTAGGGTTCTTCATAGAACCATTAAGGGGCAAACAGAAGAATCCTTTAAAGTGCTAGATGAACTTTTTTTAAACCGTTTTTTTTCTGAGAAGAAGATAATATGTTTAATCAAGTAGCAAAAAAAGAGAGAAAAAGCAGAAAAGCAGTAGAATCTTGAGGAAAGGTGGAAAACAGTTGCAGTAATGGTGGTGTAGAGTTGTACATAGAACCATTAAGGAGGAACCCTAAAAAAACCCTTTAGAGTCCCAGATGGAACCTTTTTATAGGTAGAAAGGATTTAAAGGATTTCATATCATGCGTAACAAAAATAGTGAGAAAAGTTGCAGGATCTTGATGAACGATGGAAAGAGCTTTGAAATGAGTATTAGTGTTCGGTTCTGCGTAAAACCATTAAGGGACCAACCGAAGAACCCTTTAGGATGCCAGGCGGAACTTTACTTTTTCTTTTTATGTGTAGCAGAAAAGTGATAATAAAGAACAATAGGATCTTGAGGAAATGTAGAAACAGTTTGCAGTTAGTAAAGATGATAGAACCTTCACAGAACCTTTAAGGGGCAACTTGGAGAACCCTTTCACACAAGGGTGTTCGATGGAACGTTTTGAATTATTTATGTTTAAAATATGTTTAATTAAGTAACAAAAATAGAGGAAAATGGTAGGATCTTGAATAAAGACAGAGGACAGTTCATTTAAGGGTGATGTATGGTTCTGTTTTATGGTTATATCGAGAACCTACAAGGGGCAACCTGAAGAACTCTGTACAATGCCAGATGGCACCTTTTTCCCGAGTAGAAGTTCTGATGGTTCTGATGTTACGACCCGGTCTAGGTCGGGCTGCAACAGACAGAGGAATACAGGTGTGCATGGCAAGACCACGATTGCGTTTGCGTTGTATTTTATTATCTCTCTCCTTTTTCCCCAAAGTGGTTAAAGCTTCAGAAGCCAAAATAATAAACAGAATTCCCTCTAACTATATACAAGTTTTATTATTGTAAGTCTCTGTGTATATTGTATTGTATGTTATTTTAACCTCCTTCATGATAATAACAAGTGACGTGACTTAACCCCGCTATCACTTCAGGGCGTCTCGGCACTCGTGGCCTCGCCGACTCTTGTCTCTTAAGATTAGGAACATGGAACCCAAGCCTTGTTCCCCCAAGCCCTGCCGCCAGCAGGCTCATATATCCCCAAACACTGAGAGTCCTGATGGCGGGCGGACACCCAATCTGCTTGTGGCTGCTTGGACGGAGACCGGCGTGTCCTCTCGTGTCCACTGTGGACACCTAAACCACGCGGCTGAGTGCTGGGGGAGGGGAAAGCTGTCAGTCTGGAAAATTCTATGGAAAACTCGGTCACTGTTTTTCTTTCCATTCGTGTCTCTGACGACCTTTGGCACTCGTTGTGTCGTGCCTTCTGTTTCGCTTTCTCCATTTCACTTCTCATCCTTTGTCTCTTTCTCTTTCCGCCAGTGTGTCTTTCTCTTGCTCTTGGTTTATTTATTTTATTTTATTTTTTTTAACTACCTCCCTGGAACGTGCAAGCGGGCCACCAGTGCAGCTCTTCATCTCCATCTGAGTCTCGCAGGATTCGCAGCTCGGAAATGAACCGAGAAATTCAGCACTCTGCCAAAGAAATGCTCATATTCTCTCTCTCTCTCTCTCTCTCTCTCTCCTCACCCACAATGTGCTTCATCAGCAAAGTTGCCAGGTCTGACAAAAGCAGCTCAATTCCAATAATACAATATTAAAAAATGTTAAATATTCTGCTTTTCAAATGTCATATCTAGCACTGCAAAAAAGTATAACAATCTCAGAATGTGTAAGTGCAAAAAAACAAAAAAAAAAAAAGTAACTTCACCAACAAACATGGAAGAACCTTTAAAGAACAAACTGAAAAAAGTGCCAGATGGAACCGTTTTCTTTTTTTAAGCAGTAGGGTCTGATATGTGCAAGAAAAATAGAGAAAAAAATGGAATCATTAATCTCATGAGGAAATGTAGAAAACAGTTTGCAGTAAGTAATGATGATCGAACTTACACAGAAACTTTAAGGGGCAACCCGAAGAATCCAAAGATTGTGCTGTTGCAAAAGTGCAATAAGTTTGTAGCAAAAAAAGGGCAAATAAATTACATTTTGTAACAAAAAAGTAAAAAAAACGATCTTTGTAGCAACAAAAGTGCAAGAAATTATCTTTAGAGCAACAAAATTACAAACAAATTATCTTTGTAGCAACAAAACTGCAAAAAAAAAGAAACTTTGTAGCAACAAATGTTCAAATTTTTTTTAACTCTGTCCCAATACAAATGCAAAAACATAACTTTGTACCAACAAAAGTGCAAATAAATGAACTTTGTGACAACAATCCAAAATCCACATCCAAAAAAAAAACCCCACTGCAGCAACAAAAGTGAAATAAACAAAACAAAACAATCTGTACAAAATTTGCAAAGAAAACGTAAATTTGCACACACTGTATGCTAAACGCCCAAATGGTTGTTGCTTGCTTTTTCAATGTTGCCATTTAAAAAAGAAAAAAAAGAAAGACAATAACTTTTTTTGAGGTTTTATGAAATAGTAGTTAAGAAACAGAAGTTTGAGAGAAAGACCACGCCTGAAGCTTGATGTAGCTCCACGTGGCGATGGCTACCTCCAGTGGGGGCGTGGCTATCGAACACAAATCAGAAGCCTCACAGAACTCGAGCTGGAGTTCTCAGGGTTCAACAATCAGCCTTCGTTTTGAGGGCGTGGTCTGCTCTCGCAAATACATACCTATATATAAATAGGAAATATACGTAGAGAGATATCAAACAAGTGTGACCTACTGGAAAAAGTCCCACCGCTTCAAAAGGGCAAAGTAAACATGTACATGAGAAAAGGGGTCATAAGATCTCCTGGGGTCGTGCATGGCCTCAAGTGCATGTTTATTCCCGTGTCTGCTTGGGGTTCTGGTTTCCTCCGACCGCCTAAAAACATGCCAGTAGGTGGACTGGTGATTCTAAATTGCCCCTAGGTGTAAATGAGTGTGTGTGTGTGTGTGTGTGCATGGTGCTCAGTGACGTATTCCCATCTCACGTCCAGTGTTCTCGAGATCCACCGTGACCTTGGCCAGGATAAAGAGCTTACTGAAGATGAATGAATTAAGGAAAATCTAATGTATGCAAAAAAAAAAAAAAAAACGATTCAGAGGATGGAAGCTAATACCGTAGCTTATACACGTATGGGGGAAAAAAACAGCTTGTAGTTCAGCGACTCTAGTTTCCTGAAGGAAGCTCATTGAAAAAAAAAAAAGAAATAGTTTAATACACTAATCCTTTGTATCTTTTATCTTCTGGTCTGATTAGCAGATGCTCATGTCCATGGTCCTGAGCAAGCAACTTCAGATGCACATTTTGAAATTCCTGTGACCTCCAACCTCATACTGAAGAAATGTTTCGGCATCTTTTTGCATTTCTCGTCTCGACGTTGGTTGTTGGTTTGGTTGGAGACGGCGTCGCCAGATGTTACTGAGGAACTAGCAGAGGTAGACGGAGATTCATAGCGTGTCATCCGTAATATTCATTAAAACAAAAGGAGATTTTCTCTCTCGATGCCGTTTGTAAATTAAGTGACCCCCCACGTGGGGTTGTGAGCCCTAGTTTGGGAACTCCTGCCGTAGCCAAAAGTGGTAACATGAAGACAGCTGATGCTTTGTTTATAGCTATATAACTTAACATAAATGGTTTACACATTAAAAAGTAACTTTTATTGCCATTCAGTCAACGAATTTTATAGAAATGGGCCACCAATTTTATTGGAATATCCCTGATCTACACTGATCATTCCCTGAGTGTGAGACCCTGCAACATGTGCTGACCTCTGCTGGATGCTTTATGAAGTTCACAACAATTAGGGCATGCCAAACGAGCGAATCTCGTCTGTGTTTGTGCTACGAGCCTCATGTGGCCCACACACACACACACACACACACACACACACACACACACACACACACACACACACACACACACACAGGAGACCTGCTTCACCAGAATTCTGAAAAAAGTTCTTCTTCCTGGAGCTCCCAAATGACACATCGTCAGCTAATGATCATCAGCAGGACCAGAGCGCTCTCTCTCTCTCTCTCTCTCTCTCTCTGTGTGTGTGTGTGGCTGAGTGAGCGTTTGGCTGTGGGAAGCGCTTTTCAGGCTCTTCAGGTGGAGCTGTGGAGTGGGCAGTGTGTGGGTGGGCGAGAGCTACGGAGCTGAGAGGTACTGGAGGTAATGATGCTGCTGGAAAAAAAAATACCTTCCTCTCTTCATGGCTCTAGCCAATCACTATAACGATAGCTTCAGTGTGAAGCAAGATGATGGCTCTAGAATAAATTCTTCGCCTCGTACGGGGGTGGACGAAAGCTCTGGATGCTCGGAAAGCTCTGAATGGAGCTATAAGTAGGCGCAGGCCTTGAGGATTATATATATATACACACACACACACACACACACACACACACACACACACACACACACACTACACTGTAAATTAGCCCTTCTCCCCGCAGTTCATTATTCATAACGCCCCGATTAATTATGAAACAACCCGAAATCTGACGCCGGTCCGCTAAGTTTGATGGTTGCTTAGAAACCCCTGGCTCGTATTAAACACTGCTATTGTTGGGACATAAAGTGTAAAGCCAGGCTTCCCACAGGGCCCCGGGCCTCCAAGGGATTGATTGCGGCAAACGGCAGCCATATCGCAGCATTTGTTTTGGAGGTCGCACGCTGATGGCATGGCGTAAACAAGTCCGACGGGGTGAATTATTCATTAACGGCGAGTAACGGTGTCTCGCTCGAGTGAGATTCCTCCGTCTCAGAGACTGCTGGGAATTCTGATGCTCACACCGAGGTGTGTCTGAGTGACATCTAGCTGGAGCTACGGAGTGGAATCATCACGCCATCACGATGGGCAAAAAAAAATGAAAGTGGGAAACAGACTAATGGTGAAAATACAGATACTATTTAATTAACCATTTAATAAATATCCAACTATCCTGGTGATGTTAGAGCCGATCATACACAAATTACGAAAAAGGCTCGAGTCAGGTTTACGCTGTACGGATTTCCCAAGACAAAAATCGCACATCGTAAAAGAATGATTTGGTCATGGGGTGAGATCAGCCGTCTTAGAATGCAAAAGAACCAAAGAACGTTCTGTCACTGTGAGAGATTTTGGTTTAAAGTCTCAGACGATGCTATGGCGCTCGTCTAAAATCCACCAATAGGATGACGCCAAACTCGTCGGTCAGCTACCAACACGTTACTAGCGATGCCAAAACAAACAAAACACACTAATGGACAGAAAAAATCTGGATTTTGGATAAATTTTCTTTAATCGCCGGTCTAACAGTATTTTCATCGAATAATCTGACCTGGAGAACACACGTTATCATACACTGTTATAAAAGTCGGGCGAGATTTGATTGAGATCTCGTACAGCGTGATGAGAAATAATAATCTTAAAAGAGTGCTGAAATTACACACACCATAGTTGTTTGTTTTTATGTCGTGCGAAGAGTGCAGCCAGAGGTTGTAAAGGTACCAAGGTTTTTTCAATTTTTACTCGAGTAAAAGAGACAAGAAAGATTCACAAAAAAAATGTCGAGTGTTGAGTAATGTGCTACCAAGCGCCGCATCCTGCCGGCAGCTGAGGCGTCTCTTTACCTGTTTTGAACCGTCAGAATCACCTACTGTGTGTCCTGTGTGTCCTGTTTCTTCCTGAAAAACACTGGAAACAAGACACAAACATCCATCGTAAATTTAGCCGCTCTTTGATCATAAACAAGCTCAGAGTGGGCACATGATGGGGGGACATTCACCCTGCTCCTGGTGTGTGAAGCCACGGCCAGGATCTTTGGCTAACTAAATATATGGTATATTTACATCCAAACTTGTACATTGTTCAGATTACTGGAAATATTTCCACCTCACTCAAGTGTAAACATTCCTTTGCAACATGTAGCTGTTCTTTCATATTTCTAGTCTTGAGTTTTCTTAGGAACAGTGGTGTATAAACAGGTGGATGGAAATCCCACTAGCGAGAGAGAGAGAGCGAGAGAGAGAGAGAAAGAGAGAGAGAGAGCAGTAGAGAGGAAGAAGTGAGCACCGTGTGACCAGACGGCTGGTTCCTTCCTCGCCCAGCCTGAGAAACAGGAAGCCCAGCTCGTTGTTCCTCCATTATTGTGACTAACAGGAAATGCAGAGGTCTTCAAGAAGGTGGGTGGGAGAATGGGCTCGTGAGTATGGGGTGAGACGGACCTGGAGGGCGTGGCCTCTTTGCGAATGTCAATCCACATGTTCTCTCATCGACAAACAGGATGGTCACAGTTATAGCCGGCCCAAAAGTTGTGTAACGTCGTGCAGATATTCGACAAGGGCATTTTAAAACCATGACCTGGACAATGAAGGCTTTCTGTGTGTGTGTGTGTGTGTGTGTGCGTGCGTGCGTGCGTGCGCATGACTTTTTTGCTCACTACATGCAGTTCAGTATGTTATGTAGTATGTGTCTACCCCAAACAATAAATTTGATTGTTCCATAGAGGGATGATGGTGTAGGGTTTCCACAGCAAACGACATGATGGAAAGAGCGTTGCACCTTCATACGGAAATGTTCAGAAAACAGATGCATCACAAGACCATAAAGTGACCACAAGTCTGACCGCAGTGTGAACAAAAACTTCAAAAAAAAAAAAAAAAAAAAAAAGAAAAAAGAAAAAAGAAAGCTGGTCAAGACCAGCTGAAAACATAATAAGCCCAAGATGCATATCAATGAACACCAAGACCAAGACTTTTACAAA
>JAKKZJ010000019.1:17011878-17023465 GCA_033441845.1 Pangasius mekongensis
AGTACACAATAACAGAAGGGATTTATTTATAATCGCACTATCCGTTGCACCCAGATGAGGATGGGTTCCCTTTTGAGCCTCTCAAGGTTTCTTCCTCATATCATCTCAGGGAGTTTTTCCTCACCACCGTCGCTTCTGGCTCGCTCATTAGGGATACATTCACATATTTACAATATAATTTTTGAATCCATTTATTTCTGTAAAGCTGCTTTGTGACAACGTCCAGCGCTATACAAGTAAAATTGAATTGAAATGAATATACTCTGTGTAATGTACTGTAACACTGTAGTTCAAAATACTGCACGGAGAAACAGTAAGTGGACTGGATGTACATTATTGCCGTGACATGAATGCACCTCCTGTATCATAGAGTAGTAGTAATAAAAATAATAACTACACCCCCTTGGTACATTACCCGCACTCATTATTCTGTATTATTGCAGAATTGAGCAGCAGCCTCATAATGGAGGCAGATGACTCATGAAATATACATGGTCATGGACAACATCATTCACCTATGAGAAATTTTCCTCCCAGCACTTTAAACACACGATTAAACCCCCCCAACACCCCCGACCCCGCCTTGGGAGGGCGGACATCTTGCGTGATGTCGATGAGGTCATAACGAGAATGCTGAGATTGGTCAGGAGTGTGAGTACTGAACAGGAATTCAGGATGGAAGTTCGAGGTTTTGGTTTTGAGGCAAAAAAAAAAAAAGAAGTAATGTTGCGGAACGTCCACGACAACGTTTCATGTTTTAGCTCCTGTTCTCTCGTATCGTACGTTATAGCAGCTATAAACAGTTGTTCCCTTACGAGCCTCTCTTTCTTTCTCTCTGCAGCTTGTCATTTTACCAAGAAACCGCCACAGCTTTACCTCTGACTGTTACAAGGCGCCGACACTGGAGACTCCTTCCATCAGTGTTCAATAAACATCTTACAGAAAACTTCATGTCAATGATTATAGCAGTGCAGGTGTGTGTACAATGGTGCAGGTACGTGTGTGCGCACAAGTGTGTGTATGTATGTGTGTGTGTGTGTGTGTGTGTGTGTGTGTGTGTGGTGTGCAGGGGTTATTATGGGTCATGGGAACAAGGCTGTATTTATGTGACAGCTTCCTATTCGAGCTGGAACATTAATGGCTTCCCTTTTCCCAGGGTGAGCTGATAAGGCAGCGGGTACAGCTGAGAGCAAGAGCTTTCACACATCACCTTCTGTACAGTATGACCTCCGAGACACACACACACACACACACACACACACACACACACACTTTTATACCATGCACACACTGCACATTCCTGCTCCTGTACTTGGCCAGTGTTTCTGTATGTTTAAAAACAATCGACATGGAAATACACTTCCTTCTTTTTCTGTTAGATGTATATGTACTAATTAATGGGAGTAAGAAAAGGCATAAATTAGCTAACTACACAATTTATATCTTAGCTGATGACAATTTTTAAAATTTAACAAATCTTTCTAATATAATACAAGATATTTTGTTTGCCTCCAATACTTTTTGTATTACAGAACATCATTAATAAGGATTTTATCACTTTTGCACCAATAAATGAGGCTTGGCAGCAGTACCGTGTGTGTGTGTGTGTGTGTGTGTGTGTGTGTGTGTGTGTGTGTGTGTGTGTGTGTGTGTGTGAACATTTGCAAAACAGAAACGTCAATTACGATTACCAAAATTCTACCTGAATTTAAAAACAACAACAAAAAAAAGTTTTGGAATGCAAACTATGGCACCTCCTACCATGCTTCATTATATTTTCTCACATGTAGCGGCAGCCTAGAGGGCACTGCATCATCACATTTTCTCATCACCTTAGAGGGCACTTCATTATATTTTCTCACACACAGAGCCACCCTAGAGGGCATTGCATCATGTTTTCTTACACTTAGGGGCACCCTAGAGGGCACTGCATCGCATTTTCTTACACTTAGGGGCACCCTAGAGGGCATTGCATCATGTTTTCTTGCACCTAGAAGCACCCTAGAGGGCACTTCATGACATTTTCTCACACTTAGAGGCACCCTAGAGGGCACTGCGTCACATTTTATTACACTTAGAGGCGCCCTAGAGGGCACTGCATCACATTTTCTTACAGCTAGGGGCACCCTAGAGGGCACTGAGTCACATTTTCGTACAGTTAGGGGCACCCTAGAGTGCATTGCATCATGTTTTCTTGCACCTAGAGGCACCCTAGAGGGCACTTCATGACATTTTCTTACACTTAGAGGCACCCTAGAGGGCATTGCATCGCATTTTCTTACACTTAGGGGCACCCTAGAGGGCACTGCATCGCATTTTTTTACATTTAGGGGCACCCTAGAGGGCACTGCGTCGCATTTTCTTACACTTAGGGGCACCCTAGAGGGCACTGCATCGCATTTTCTTACACTTAGGGGCACCCTAGAGTGCATTGCATCATGTTTTCTTGCACCTAGAAGCACCCTAGAGGGCACTGCGTCACATTTTCTTACAGCTAGGGGCGCCCTAGAGGGCACTGAGTCACATTCTCTTACAGCTAGGGGCGCCCTAGAGGGCACTGAGTCACATTTTCTTACAGTTAGGGGTGCCCTAGAGGGCACTTCTCACACAGAGCCACCCTAGGTGGCACTTCATCATATCTTCTCACACTTATGGGCACACTAGAGGGCACTTCACCACATTTTCTCATCACCTTAGTGGGCACTTCATCACATTTTCTTACATGTAATGGCACTCTAATGGGCACTTGTTTACACATCACACATAGTGGTGCCCTAGAGGGCACTTCATCGCATTTTTTTCTATTTGAAAGGCAGCCATTAGGGCACTTCAAGTTTTCTCCACTGTTCATTGCATTTTTTCCACCACAGGGGCACTGACAGGGATAATCAACCCCCTTCCTAAGAAAATACTACTGTTACCTCTCTAGTGTTTCGTAAAGGTGTACAAAAAATGAATAGTTTAAGTATTTGTATTAATTTAAATAAGTACATTAAGGAAGAATGTTTATATTTAATAAAATATTAAATTTAGTCTTATTACAATTCAATAGATTTAATATAAATATTTAAATATTTAATTCAACATAAAAATAAACATACACCCATCACATACTGTATATCCTGTGGATACAAGTTAAATATAAAATAACATTTTATGCTTATACTTATTTATTTACTTAGAGTTTTAATTTAAACTATTAAATAAACAGTAAATGTAATATGAATATTTTATGGTTGAATATAATTTAATATTAACAGTTAAATATTTTCTCTCTTATAGAATTTAACATGCATACATTATATTAAAAGAACATAAACAGCAATATCATTTTACATTTATAGTTTATATTTTAATTAAAATATACTTGGATTAATATGATAAAATGCTTTATTCATATTTTATTTTAAAACTTATAATTTTATACATTTAATATATGTAATTATATTAATTTTGTTTTACATATTTTTAGTATTTATTACATTTAATTTTACATATAAATGTTATAATTATATTTTAAAATATAAAATTAAATGTAATGAATACTTAGGTGATTAAGTATTTAAATTATGTAAACATTTAGATATAATTAAATCACATATAGGGTATATTGTGTACTTTATGAAAACCATACAGCAAAGATATTTACATTATTTTACATCATAAATCTATCCAGTGTTTTTATACTCTACGCATTAACCTTATTTACTTGTTGTGTACATGCCGTATATTGAGTGAACGTTGTGTGGAAGTGTATTTGTATTCGATGTAAATTTCTACGTGCTAATTTGTCGGAAATCAATCATTTTTAATATTTTCTCCGTGTTGTTCTGGATTTCCTAGGAAGATATTTTCACTGTAATTCGAGACTTGTCCACTTGGTGGTGCTCCAATTTCTTGCACAGAGACTTGCTTTTTTTTCCTCCTGCATGAAGACTTGCTCTGATTGTTCATGCTGTAACTACTGAAACTGCAGCAGGGTGAAAAAAAGGCGCCGGGATTTAGGACTGATAAACGATCATCTGACTTTCGATGGACAGAAAGGTTCAGGGCTTTATATGACCGAAGTGCTGTTTATTCACCGAGGTGGCCGCAGAATACTAACAATTGTGAGAAATCAGCTCCGATCTAAACTTCAGTATGTTATTTACTGTAAATGTTCTTAAAGAAATACATGAAGGTTTGGAGAAAAAAAAACAAAACTTCCATTTAATAGGACTCACTTCCAGGTATCGGTGAGATTAAAGCGGGAAATCTCCACAGTAATGTCCCAGTGAATGGGTTTCTAAAGGTCATCGTCTTTCCCCTTTGTGTATTAATCAAACCAGTTTCCCTCTCCACGTCTCCACGTCTCCACGTCTGCACATCTCCACATCTCCAAGTATCTGTCTCCACATCTCCAAGTATCTGTCTCCACATCTCCACCTCTCCACTTCTCCATGTGTCCACATCTCCACTTCTCTATATCTCAGGGTCTCCACATCTCCACGTTTCCATGTCTCCTCATCTTCATGTCTACACATCTCCACGTCTCTGTGTCTCCTCATCTTCATGTCTACACATCTCCACTTCTCCATGTCTCCTCGTCTCCACGTATCCTCGTCTCCACATCTGTGTCTCCACATCTCCAGTTCTTCAGGTCTACACGTCTCCACGTCTCCATATCTCTGTGTCTCCACATCTCCACATTTCCACATCTCTGTGTCTCCACATCTCAGTCTCCATGTCTCAGTGTCTCCTCATCTCCACGTCTCCACATCTCCAAATCTCCAAGTCTCCACGTCTCCACATTTCCAAGTCTCCGTGTCTCCAGGTTTCCACATCTCCACGTCTCCAGGTTTCCACGTCTCCGGTGAGTTCTGCTCTTTGAAATTTGACATTTTCATAGACTTCATGTTGGTCTTCAGGGAACCTTCTCAGAACTCAAAGCCCCAAGCGATTGCCTGCCTCGTCTGTCCTGTAGCTACACCTCTGGCTATTTCACCATTACATCATGTAGAACATCAGCTCTGTGATAGTGATGTCTGCTCTCCCTATAGAATAGGAGGGCTAAAAGCTAAAGAAGTTCTACTCCATCTGTGACTCTGTGTTAATATTATGAATTACTAAGCTTGAGCTTTATAGCTATCAAAGACATGAAACCACACATAGGAACATATTCGCTGAAAATCAGATTCCAGTCTGTAATCATTGTGTCTCTAAGCAGCGATCTGGCCGTTTTCCTCTGCCCTCTCTTAAGGTGTTTCCGTAAACTCAGTGTTTTTTGTTTTTCTCACCATTCTGTATAAACCCCAGAGACCGTTGTGTGTGAAATTTCCAGGAGGTCAGCAGTTTCTGAAATACTCGGACATCTGAACATCTGACATCAGATGTCTAAACATCTGGCACCAACAACCATTGCCACGGTTGAAGTCACAGAGATATCACACTTTTCCTTCATTCTGATGTTTGATGTGAACATCAAACTGAAGTACAGGTGTTCCTAATAAAGTGGATGGTGAGTTTCCATATAAACACCTTCATCCTGTATGAAGACCTGCATATGTAGAGTCAAATGTGTAGATCCAAAGTTCAACCTGCGCACAGATTACTTACTCGTTCTGTTTATTGTTGTTTATTATACTTATTATTCATTACAATTTTGTGAATCTGATATTTGACTACTTTTTTTTTTTTTTCTTTAAGAACAGCAGTTGCATCCATAATTGCAAATGTACAGTGCTAGTGCAGAACACCTAACTGAAAAATGTCCAAAAAATAAAGAAAGAAATAAAAACTGTGTTTGTATTGTATTTAAATATAATATAATCGCTTTTTTCCCCCCTTCTCCACACATCTCCTACTTTCTGGAAAGTAATTTGCATAATATTACTGCATGCAGCTTCAGCTTAATGGCAGTGTATATTAAGATGGTGATGTAACGCCTGGATTTTCCAGGTAAAATATTATAACATTAAAAAGTGAAGCCTCCTGAGAGCTTAAACTTTCAAACCTCATACATTAGCTGCATATAAAACACAAGTAACAGTGAATCAAACTCGAACTGTAACTCAAACTGTTTTTATAATTATACTACAGCACAGTTAAAGCCTGGATTCTGATTGGCCAGGAGGTGTCGATCACGTTTTTGTTGAATATACGTCATCGTTTCACAGCGATTCCATTAAGTGATGATCAGATTCTTCTCAGCCTGCTGATGGACTGTATTAGCATTAGCATAGCATAGCAATCCCACAGCCACACAGGCTTTTTCTAATGAAATGTCGATAGGTCCGAGCTTAATCAGCGGCTAATTGAGAAAGTGATGGATGTTAAACCACGAGCAGAATTCTCACATCTATCATCAATTTACGGAATTAGCGCTAAGAAGAATCTCAGGATGAGTGGCCTTTTACCTCGAGTTCCTCAACCTGCTGTAAGAACGTCCACTTCTGCGGTGGGATCAATGTTTCATTTAGCGCTGGACGAAGATACAAACTCCACAGACACGCTGATTGGGGGACAAAGACAAAGAGGGCGTAATTGCAATCAGATGCGGATAGAAATTTGGCATTCTGTCCTCCGTAGGAAAAATAACTAACAGGCACAACAACAAATCAGGAAGTGTGGCTAAATAAATGCTGTGCTATGGCTTCAGGATATTAAAAAACATCTGCTCCACTCATGTAATTTACAAAGTTGAACAAAGTGTTATACTGATTTGAGAAGAATACCGAAGCTCTGGTTTACTAAGATTCCAAATGAAGAGGATTATTTGTGATTTGGGGAAAATGATTGCAAAAGTATGTTGCATGTAAAATAAAGTTTTACACGCCAAGTAAAACTCTGATTAAAGGCACTGGATATAATACGAACCTAAAATGAAAGCGTGTACACACAAGTGAGTGTGTGTGTGTGTGTGTGTGTGTGTGTGTTTGTGTGCTATGAAATCTGACACGCTTCTTGAACGTGTCCAGCCATATCTCAGACGAAAGGGATCCCACTGTGCTCCCATGAGCCCACTGGAATGCTTAGTGGTTACGCCGTTACCTGGTGATGGGGATTAGCCACCTTGCTCTGTCTGCTAGCTATAATCTTGGTTCTGAGCTGCTCTGGATGAGGAGTTTGTCTCCTTTCCATCTGTGGCTGAAGCGGAGTGGAGAACGATAGCGCAACTTTGGTTTTTCCCAACATGTGTGACGGCAATCGATGGTAAACCCATTCCCATCACTACAGCGCTAATTTCAGGAAGTGATCATTTCAGTTACAAGAGTCACTTTTCAATTGTCTTTAAGCAGTAAATGAGAGCCGTAACTTATTCCAGTTGACTAAAGGATCCTGTTTGAGCAAGACCAAGGACTACATGAAGAGTTTTGTTTGTCATAGACAAGTGTAAGGACTGCTTTGTGTCTGAGGCTGGAATGCTGCTATATCAGGATACGGCTGTTCAGTGTGAGACTCTGGCCGAGGTGGGGGATGAGGAGGAAGATGGAGGTAAGGGCTGTATCTGTGGTTGGGGCTGTGACTCTTGTTGGTGCACTGACTGTGGTCAGGGTGTAGAAGCAGAATGAGTTTGGCCAGGTTAAATGGACAATATCGGACTTCCCAGACTACTTTCCTGATCTGGCTCCAGCTGAAGGATTAATAATATAAAGATGAAGTTACAGTATCATTAACAAACACAGCAACACTAGGTTAATGCACTAGGCCAATTCTCAAACATCAAACAGTTACAGTGTAACATTTAAGATATACACACTGTGGCACAAAAGGTATGTGGAGACCTGAGCTATGTGCTTGTTGAACATCCTATTCCAGATTTATTCCCCCTTTCCTGTTATAATAAGCTCCACTCCTCTGGGAAGGCTTTCCAATAGAGTTTGGAGTGTGGCTGTGGGGATTCGTATTCATTCAGCTATAAGAGTGTTATTGAGGTTGATGTTGCTGATGTTGGGCAAGGAATCCTGGGGTGTAGTCGGTGTTCCAGCTCCAGTCTTAACACGCCATGTCTTCATGGAGCTCGCTTTGTGCACAGGGGCGTCGTCATGCTGGAACAGGTTTGGGCCTCTTAGTTCCAGTGAAGGGAAACTGTAAAGCTACAGCGTACAAAGACATTCGATACAATCGTGTGCTTCCAACTTTGTGGCAACAGTTAGGAGAAGAACAAGCTCATAGGTGTGATGGTCAGGGGTGCACATACTTTTGGCCACATAGTATATATAGGCCTGTGTAAATAATCAGCTATCCTAGTTAGCAACTATCATCGGAATTGTTAACATACAGTATCATACACATTTCTATTAATATCAACTGTCACTTTGAAACGTTTCCAGTAACATTGATGAACGTTAGACCCAGTAGTACGGTGCTTTATAAAATCAGAGAGCCGCCCAAACATTTCCAGAGTAGCAGGATAACCGTAGCCACTCGCAGGATCCTTGCTACGGACATCCTTCCACCTTTTCCTGGCTCGGACAAATCTGTCCCGAAGTTGTTTCCATTTTCTCTTTCCTCTCTCTGTCTTTCCAGGGATTTTCTATTGCTGTCGGATGGGATTGAGTGCGGCGTCGCTGAAGTATCATATATATGTTTATGTGAAGGAGCCAGCTCTGCAAGAGACTCATCAGGCTGCTGGTCTGCTGTGACAGTTGACGGTGAGAAACCTGCCTCTGCCCTTACCTGACCACAGCGCCCCCTTGCAGCTTGTGTTGCATTACAACTTTTACTGTGACGCATATCTGAACGCAACGATGTGCGAAATCTGCTTTGCGTAGCTCGAGGCACATGTGTACATGTAGATACATAGGGTACGTTTTGGTCCTTAGTATGCTAGCTAGGGTTGGACGATATTATATAACAATAATATCAATATTGTGATAAATTTAATGTCTTATTATACACTTTTCTGGGATATCGTTGGTATGATATCTTTAATTTCTTTTTATGTTTAACAATTACAACCTAAATAGAACTGAATGGAAGAAATTGATTTTTTAAACTTAGCTAAATTATATAAATTATATATCATATCATATCCCCCACCCCTGATACTAACTAGAGTTGCCATTAGCAGCGACGATCATGATATCGCTCACTCAGACATTCAGCTGCTTGAAAGCCGAATTATAAACATGTGAAATTCTGCTCACCTGAATGGTCATGAGTGCCTTGGCTGCCCCTTTTTCTTTGTAATGAGGTCCCATGAGGTTTTAATTTGAGCAATTTAGCATTGCAGTAGGCCATTCAGCGTCTTGAAAGCCCAAGTTATAACCATGTCAATGTTAAATAACATCCACAATCATAAATCAGGCAAAGGTCAAAACCAGGAAGTGCACGGAAACTAAGACACAACAAAAAGCCTCAGACTTAAAGAAAGAACGCTCGATAAAATTTTGCAATATTTCACAGACACAACAGGGTATAAATGGTTAAACGGATGAAGAACTAATATAAAACAAGTGCACACAAAAGGTCCAGAACAAACACAAAACATGAGCACTTGTTGCTATGGGAACCGAGCCACGAAGCAGGAATCTGTTACAATTATAGAAACAGTAACGTCTTATCACAAACACATTAATATAAACCTGCGCTGTTGTCAGAGTTGCTGCTGTAGAAAATTCATCAACACCTTCTGACCAATCAGAATCCAGAATGAACTGGATTCTTAACGCACGTATAGGTCATTGGACTGAAGTATGGACTCTATATTCGTCACCTTTGCTATGAGTTCTAATAATAACAACTTGAAAAAGGAAGGAGGGTAGAAATGTTGGAAAATTCCACCAAAACAAGAGTTTTAACAGTAATGACCATAAATCCAAGGCTCTAAAACCCCTTGCGGTGACAGTCATTAAGAAATGCGCAGTAGTACGAAGCAGGAAAGGTTAGTGACCGCGGGAGTCACATATCGTTAATGAGGAGAGCTGAGGGTCGGACTGTGAAATGTCAGGTAGACGTGGCCGGGGCCGGCCGAGGGGAAAATGTCAAGACGTTGATAAGAGAACGAGGTCCGGGAGCAAGATGACGGTCTTACTGCTGCACTTGGACTAATCCGTTTGTGGATTAATTTCCTCTCGGTTAATTAGTCCAGCTCTCTTGTTAACATCGACCTTTCCCTCTGAATATCATTGCTGGAGTGTCAGGAAAGTGGCGTTAAGCATGTGTATGTCCTAAACCTGATAATTAGGAAAGTATGTAGCTAGATAAATATACCAGTCAGGAGCCTTTTTTTTTTTTTTTTTTTGTAAACGGCATAAATGTTAGCTTAGGACCCCTGGCCACCAGGGGGCGCCATGATTTTTAAAATAGATACACAAAAAAAAAGCACACTATCATTTGGAGAAAAAGGTTTACGCATGAAGCAGTCGTCCCCTTGTGGTGTGAAAAGAACAGAACTGCAGTTTACGTAACTAAATTAGGTAACTAACGTAGAAGAGGCGATGAATGCTAATCATTTGGGTTTAGACAATTTGCCTGCTTTCTTGCTTCTGTTTGTTGATGTAACTGAAATGGAAAAAAAAAAAAAAAAAAAAAGTTAGTGGATTAAGTGTTACAGGAAAATAATCAACTTCGGTTTGGTACCAGTAACTGAACATGACAAGAAAATGT
Organism: Pangasius mekongensis; assembly: GCA_033441845.1. NCBI lineage: Eukaryota > Metazoa > Chordata > Actinopteri > Siluriformes > Pangasiidae > Pangasius > Pangasius mekongensis. The sequence goes on from JAKKZJ010000019.1 coordinate 17,022,469, forward strand.
TTTATCCCAATAATACGATTAATACGGATCCTTGCACGTGCGGATGATGCTGCAGGCTGGAAAACCTCTCCAAAAGCGATTCTTTCTTGCTCCGTGTAAATATTTGACTTGTCATTAAATTTTAATCCTACACTTCTGCACAAAGCGCTCTCGGGATGTGGTGCTCTCTCCTGACGAGCTGCTGCATGATGGAGGTCTATTTTTTTAAACTTTCACTGAAACTTTCACTGCTGAGACTGCGAGTCCACACCCTGCGCCATCGCCGTCACTCACCTTTAGCACTCTCTGGTGCGCTATGAAAGTCACATTAGGTCATGTTTTCCTCCGCAGTCGCGCATTTAAAAAAAAAACAAACAAAAAAAACGCAGAACCAGTCTGTTTTCAAAATGGTGTGAAACCGAGATGTACTGCTGAGAGGAAACGATCCGCGTTTGATGATCAATCACAATGACTCGAATAAACACATTTCTCTTTCTTACATGCGCCGAGGAGAGGAGAGGAAACTAAACAGAACATGTTCTCAGTCTCTCCATCCTTCCATTAGAGTCTTTTACTTTCTATCATTGACTCGTGATTGACTCGCTGGTAAACAGAAAATAAAAACATTTCCACAGTTACTGCGATAATGGCTTCTTGAAAGAGTTTGTGCTTTTTGGATACAAACCTGCAGACTCAGGCTGGTGGAGATGTTTGATGGGAGTCTAAAATCTAATATTAATCAACAGCGTGACAGCGAAACTATTAGCGGTGAGCAACGTATTACATCATGAGGTCTCACTGATGGAATAAAAAAAGAATGATGTGTTACTCCTTTCTTCTTTCGTTCATGACGCAAAAGTCATACAGACCGTCAGACCGGACACCAGATCTGCAAGTTTATTTGATGCGAACGTGCTAAAAATTAAAAGAGGATCTTGCTTGGATCACATATGGGGAGCCGTGCTGTAATGGCTTGGGACTGCGATTGCTGTAGTGGCTTTGGGGCTGCGGTTGCCAC
>JAKKZJ010000019.1:17067397-17077409 GCA_033441845.1 Pangasius mekongensis
AAGATAGGGAGAGGTGGAGAGCGATGATTCGCTGTGGCGACCCCTGAAGGGAAAAGCCGAAAGAAGAAGAAGAAGAACATCATCATAAGACGTTATAGCAACATAACGTGATAAGATATTAGGAATGTGTTTATTAAGTTCGTTAAGTGTGGCGAGGATGAGACCAGGTTCCCCTCAGTAGCTCAATCATAACCTGTGTCACGTTTTGCAAAACACTGATGCGGAAGTGACGTCGTTTCCAACAGCAGTGCAGGTTTTAGTGTACTGTTTATCTGTGACACTGGCATAAATCAGGCTTAGGACGTGTAGCATTTCATTTCTTTTTGACTGAAAGATCATTTGTTCTAGTGGGTGGAGTGAGCTGGAGGAAAAAGAGGTCTTATTTCATACAACACTAACAAGCAAGCAGCTACAGCAGTTTGTTTTCTTGCATCTTTTATTATACATATACAAAAAAATTTCGGATTCAAGATCACATCGTCTGTTTTAATTCCCACGTGACCAAGGTCTCAGCTAAACCTCCGGCTCAACTGTATCTCTATTTACAGTATAACGACACAAAAGGTCCTGAAACCTTCCCAGAAAATGGAACATTTTTCTCACTCTTTGCATGGGCAACCAGTTCACCGTGGTGCGCACGCATTTCTAATTTGCACTATCTGAAATATCTGCTTTTCCTCTCTCCTAATCTTTGCACCATTTTCTTCTATATTTAGACCATTTATCTAACCGTGTGGTGAAAATTCACGTGAAAACAGAGTAGAAATCGCTACCAAAACACTTGAATGTGCTCAAGTAAATATTTAATTCAATTAGAAATTGCTCACGAGCCTGGGAAGCCACTCTTACCTTACCTCAGAGTGCTATGAGGTTTGAAACAGAAGATCGGAGTGTATATGGTTACACTCATGAATGATTCATTCCATAGTTATCTTTATTCATTCAGTAAAAAAACAACAACAACAACAAGGAAATCAACATCCTATTGGATGAGAGAGTTTTAACATAAATGCCACCTCAACATCATCTTCTTCACATCATGTACGTCCATCTTACCTCAGCTATTTCAGTCATCCGTTTCAGTTATCTTTTTCTTGCCCTTGCCTGTCTGGGTCTGTCTGGGTCAATTCTCCAAACGGGTGAGTACTGTCTGAACAGCCGATACTTTCTCCCAAAGATCATAAATTTCATTTCCGCCTTTTTTTTTTTTTTAAGACAATCTGTTCTTTCTCAGACTTGAACCGCTTTGTTCCCAGTTAGTATGCTAGTAATCTCAATTTTCTCTGTAATGAAATGTACGTATGAGTGTAAATCGTAAGAAACGCATTCGTATCTAGCATACCTTCGCAAAAAAAGCATGCTGATGTGAATCGCTGTAATATCTGTACAATTCCTGCGACAGCAGAAATGGTCCTGTACATCATGGCTGTGTACATGGTTACCTACACTGTCTGCACTTACACTTCCCCTTTGCTTGTAGGCCATAGCTGATGGTTGATCAGATTTAATTCTGATCACTTGCTTTAAAACGAAAGGAGTACGGTGGTCATGGACTGTGTTTAAATTAGAAGAAAAAGCTTCCTGTGCACTTGCTTTTTCCACTTGCTTGCTTCGAATCAGGCCCAATTTGGCATAAAACCTGCGACTCTGATCGTGTTTTCCCTGTTTCTACCACCCTGAGCCCAGGAAATTGTATTATTTTAATAAAAGGTGTGAAGTTCGGGTTCATAAAGAACTGGATTACTCGGGTGTGTTAAAACACTGTGCATCAAGAGCTCTATTTGATCTATTCAGATGAGCGCTCTTTCTTTGACTGCCTATGCAAATGCAAAGTGGAACGGAGTTTCATTAGATGCTGTAAAGATTCTCCTCCTGCCCTGTTTGATTTCTGAGTTTATTCAGAGACACGTGGTACAGTTTTAATCCATCCTCGCTGGAAAAAAAAAAAAAAAAAAAAGTCTTACTGCTGATTTTCCACCTCGTTGTGCCTCGGAGGAAGCGATGTCTCAACCCACACAGCAAACCGGACTGTGAGGAATCCCGCATCCTCTCGCCACATCCACCCCGTAACCATGGCGACCGCATGCACTGGCCGAGTGCTCATCCTTTTTTTTTTTTTTTTTTGTGAGAGATATTCATTTCAAGCCTGTCTTGCACTAAAGTGGAGGGGGTTGGGTAAAAAAAAAAAAAAAAAGCTCCATGATGCCCATGAGTTGGACTTCAATCTGCGCTGTTATCCAGAAGAAAAGATTTGACAGTTCTTTAGCTAAATACTGCGTTTCCTCTGTTCTGGAAGGTCTTATACACCTTATAAACGGTATATTAGTTATCTAATGCATTTATCAAGATATCTTAAACGGTGTGGTCCTCTGGAATCTGTTTCTCCAGGCCCTGATTTTTTCTCTACTTAAACAGCTGCATAACCAGACTCTGAATACAAGGAACTTTCCTTATGTAAATATTGACCTTCTTCCATTCTTTTGTTTACAAAATATGCATGAAATTAAAATACCTAATACAGAAAATCTGCATTCGGTGTCCAAAAGTTGTTTTAATGGGAATGGAAATGCAAGATGGATTTAAAAAAAACAAACAAACAAAAACAAACAAACAAAAACAATGTGTTTTTCGCCGTGTGTTAGTACGGACTAGGCCTCGGTTACAGTAACGTCATCATGTGTAAGAAATCACTTGCACCATGTATGAAAATGTGTGAAACATAACATGTGAAGGGTCTATAAATATATATATAAAATATATATAGTATAAAGATTTAAACTGGAGATGGCTGTCATCACTAAACTGCTGAAAATTCTTAAAGTTCTAACTAATTTATTATTAAACAGACGTTTTGTCATTGTTTTTGTAATCACTATTGAAATCTTAAATGATTTTAATGCAGTAAATTTCTTCATAAAACACAGCCGGTGGTTTTATCAGCGGCGGATGAGATGTAAGGAAAAGGCTTATGAACTTATGAACGTATGAACTTGAGGTTGTGTCCAAATTCCTTTGTAAGGAGAACGGAAACACTCCTTTATCACTCCTCAGTCTTCTGAAAGCAGCGTGTTTATATTATTATTATTATTATTTCACTATAAAGATGTGGCTGCTGTTTTCCTGTTTGACATGTTTACATCTTAGCAGAATTTAAAAAAAAATAAAAAATCATTCCAGATCCTGCAGCAGTGTGTTCGCCAAAGGCCGGATTTCTATTGCTTCATAAATTCCTGGACGTCATGACACCATGAGTCGGGATGATGAGGTGGAATTTACTGGCGAGTCGCCTGCAGGTAAAAAAGACGACACGGAAGCTCACGTATCAGCCGAAGAAATCAGCTCTGCACTGTTCCATTAGATCTTATAAATGTTCCCGTAGCATGTTCACGATCTGACGAATTTGTTTATTTTCTTCCTTCACAGAAGCCTGAAGAAAATCTGGGCTCACTTCGCATGACACACTTTGTATGTCTCATAAAACTAGAATTAGGATTGAATTCAAAATTCTGTAAAAAAAAAAAAAAAAAAAAAAAATGTTTTTTTTTTTTTATTTGAATAAAAAATGCTCGTCCTATGCAGTGGCTTTGGAAACTATTTCCGACCCCTCGGTTTTTGCACACTTTACTGTGTCATGGATTTAATTTAAAATGGATTACATTTAGTTTTTGTCGAAATCAATCTACGCACAGTAACTCATAATGTCAACGTGAAAACACGTTTTTAGAAATTTTAGCAAATTTATTAACAATCACAACGTTTTCATTTGTTTTATAAATGTGTTTTTTGTCTGTTCTTCAAATAAATCTCAAAAATTCACCTTTATTTTATATAAACACTCTTTATTTATTTATTTATTTATTTATTTGCTTGTTTGTTTGTTTTTGTAAAAGAGAAAATTTAAACATTTGTTCATTTATTCTACAAATGTGTTTTTTTCTGTCTTTTCTGTTCTGCCTTTCAATAAAAACATTATATGCATATAGTTTTATATATATTTAAGATTTATGTATGTACGGGGGTTTTCTTTGTTGGTTTTGTTTTGTTTTGGTAAAACGAAGGTCATTTTTTATTTATTTTTAATATAAACACACACACACACACACACACACACACACACACACACACATATATATATATATATATATATATATATAAAAATTACAGATTTAGCTAAATTTGAACTAAAACTAAATTTAAATAAAATATTAAAATTAATTAATTAATTAATTTAAATCTAAAAATCATATTTAAAAAAAAAAAATAAAAAATTTTAAATGAATCTAACATGGTGTTTACATTATAATGGAAAGTGGAAGACGGAGCGCTGACGGAAAACTTGTCCCAAAACCCTGTCCCAATCATTCCATAGTACTTTTTTTTTAAAAAAAAACAAAAAAACATGAACACTAAATTATTGTTTAAAAATATTAAAGTCTTATCTATAATCACTGACATTAACGATTACTACTACACGTGACACACGTGACACGTAACTAAGCCAACTACTGATGAGGGACCATGATTAATTCATGACAAGTCACATTTAATGCATGTTCCTCAATCTGTCACTATGACTAGCACTTCACAACCCTTCATTTCTCCGCTGAAAGTGCCAGAACGAAGCTCTTCAGAAATGCAGAAGTGCAATCAAATCCTTCCCTTTAGGGATAGACATAAATGTCTAGCTGTCTCAATTAATTCCACACGTTTCCCCTGTTTTTGCGCGGTGCATAATGCATGATGACTCAGCCGGCGCGCCAGGCGTCCCTTCTTGATTATCTGGAGATGTGGGTAAGTTCTTACTCCTAATTGCACTTGTTAGATAGACACGAGCACTCACGTGGCCCGACAATTACACCAACGGACCAGGACGCGAAGAAGTGAAGAGCCGCAGAGATGCTCTCAAAAAACCCCTGAGTTCGGTCGAGGTGAAAGCTGGTTACGGACTTTAAACTTTAAACATTAAACATTTTCAGAGCTTCGATAAAACACGAGAAATCGAAAACATCTGAGGAATAAGACATTACGTCATCCATATTTAATGAACAATAAGAAGTGAAGAGGATCGAGTCTTGCAAAACATTTCTTTTTTTTCTTATTGTTAGTTTTTTCTACTTTTTTTTTTTCCAAATAATCAACACCTACATTAACTAATGTTTATAGCATCAGTGAGTAAAATTAAGCCATGGTTGAGGAATGGCAAGAGGAATAAAACACTCAGTGTTGTGCTGTTGCAGGAAAATAATCAGCCACAGGGTGGTGTGATGAAGCGGAGTTACTGTTACTAACCCGATGTTGATTATTTTCCTATAACAGCATGTTTTATTCCTCTTACACCACAGCAATCTGCCAACAATTACAACTGATTATATTTGAAACAGGTCAAAAGTCCTGTTGATCTTAGCTCCTGTTCTCACTCACATTATAGCAGCGACAAACAGTCGTTCTCTCCCCAGCCTCTTTTCTCTTTTTTGAAGTTAATAAGACAAAAAAAAAACAAAAAAAACAATGCAGTTTTGTCATGTTATGAGAAATTAGAAACTGTAAACTCATGTGTCCTGAAGATTTCAGTTACACTGCACTGACACTGGAGACTCCGTCCGTAAATGATAAATAAACAGAAGAATAAACGTTCACCATTTTTGTTCATCGGTTTTACGTGGACGTCCAAGTCCCTGTGAATGAGCTGTTACTATGGAAACGATAACGTATTAGAACAAGCACGTTAATGTAAACCTGTGATTCGCATTGCACTACTGAGAGGAAAATTAACCGGCACCTTCGGACCGCACCTGACTACGGCGCCAGCGTAAACACTGGAGGAAACACGATGTTCCTGATGATGTTGGAAAACACCTTACGGTGCGTATCAGTCTCTCGCAGATGAAAATCCTTTCACATGGCTTTGATAGTCAGCAGGCTGGCGCTCATTGTCAGCCCACAGCTCAACTTTACGGCTCATCTGCCAGATTCCCTCCTACACACACTGCATAAAAAGGTGCTCATATTCCACAGGATTAGTGAGTGCATGTGGGATTTTAAGCCACACTTTCTTTCTTTTTTTTCCCCCACAGTCTCTGGTTGAACAGCAGATTAAACACATCACTGAGGATGAACATGCTTCATAGTCATTGCCGAAACGGGTTAAAATTGGCCACTTTTTTTTTTTTTCTTCTTCTTTTTTTAGAGTGCTTTAGAATCTGAGAGTGGATGATGAACAAGTCCTTGACATTACAGATTTAGGGATTTGATGGAACACTTGTTTCATCCCCCCCCCCCTCATTTAATTACCAATCCTGGGTAAACTGTAATAAAGGTTTTCACTTTAACGCAGGCGTGAGCGAGATATGAAGCTCACAGGATGAACAGAACCACAGCCATTAACATTAACATGGCCGCGTGGTGCCGCGAGATGCATTTACAGCGTTCAGTCATTCATCCTCAGTAACTAGGATACTAGCTTGTTTATATTTTGAGAAATAGTACAGACTATATTTGTTAGAAAATATTACAGACAGGTGCAAATAAAATATATACATATATACTATTAGGAGTATATAACTATCCATATCTGTACCTGTATTTGAATTTAAACCTGAAGTGGGTGTGGCCTAAACCAGAAGAGTTTTGTTATTAGATAGATAGATAGATAGATAGATAGATAGATAGATAGATAGATAGATAGATAAATAGATAGATTTAGTTGAGGGAACTTGTTTTGTCACAGCTACAAACAATTACAGATGTGAGATTACAGACACCAGATACTAACAAGACACTTATCTGTAAATCATTAAGGAAGCTCGATGTGTCACGTGGAATAAAGCATCACGTGAAATTGTTGTTGTTGTTGCTGTAGTTGTTGTTTCCCCCCTCATTTTCTGCATCACAGGGCAGCATAACACACTCAGAGGAACGTGCTATCTGCCCTCTTCCACATACATGAGCTCACGTATGCCCACGATTGGCTAATGTCACTGTGATTGACAGTGGAGAGAGAGTATGCCCCTCCCACCCAGACAGCACGGGCAATTTTGCTCCCTTGGCTCACAGCTAACGGGCAGCTGTGGCACTGACAGGATTTTTAATTAAATATGAAGCCTCCCACTATGAAGCAGAGGTAGAAATGCTTTGCTCAATGTGGTCTTTGTTTGTCCCGCACGCTTCACACGTGACCGCTCACTTGTGCCTCCTGTTTGCGTGACTTTTTTTTTTTGTCGCATCCTGCAGTATCCCAGTCCTGATGGGACAACAAAACGTCGACAACCAAAAACGTCTGCATTTGTATCTGTTTAGAACTCAGGGCAGGTTTCCATCATGTCTCTAGTTGAACCTGGAGATTAAACGCATCCCTGCGGATGAATGTGTTCCACAGTCGTCACAGAAATGGCTGGAAATTGGCTGTTGTTTGAAGTGCAGTCAGTGACGGTAAAGAACGGTTCCTGCTGCTCAGGTGAAACGCTGCTACACTTAAACACAGTAATCAGACAAACCTGTCACACACTGTCACACACTGACCAGGCCACGGTTTCCACGGCCCCCTGCCCTTTAGGTCCCTCAGCTCCATTAGAGACCACGCTTAAATCCCGAGGACCTGCAGGCTCAGATCCATGTTCCTGTTCATGTTCCTGCTGGCTTACTTTAATCATCTTAACGCTGGTGCTGAAAACTCATTACACACGGAGCGGTGCAGGAACGAGGACTCGGGGGAATAATGGATATCAATAAGGATCTGTCTCCATCAATACAGAAGCAAGCCTTCACATCTTCATCTGAAAAAGCACTGAAGTCATCTGTCGCTATGTCACATCTACAGAAATGTCAAATCGACATTTTCACACAACAGATGTCCAGCTTCTAATACATGTTATTAGTCATGCATAATGGATAACCTGGGGCTGTAACACGTTCTACATCTGTAATGAGCTATAAGCACATTCATAATTCATGCATATTTATGAAAACACCTAATTCTTTATAAGAATGTTTGTGAAGAACCGCTTTATTATGAATTGCTTGTATAATGCATTATAACCAATATTTATAACTCATACTGCCAGAGTCAAAGAAATGATCACTTTCTGTTAATACACACAAAAAATACACACAACACAAATTGTTATCGTTAATGTTTATGAAAATACATAATGCATCATAACAATGCTCATTACGCGCTAACATGACATAATGCATTATAGCTAGTATTTATAACCCAACATATTGTCAACGACAAAAAGGTAAATGCTTTCTCTGAAAGGCATATAGAGAAGTATGAATACGTATCGTGTATAATGTTATAATGCATTCATGAAGAATCATGTACGCTCATAATTATTTATAAAAAATATAGTAAACATTATACCAATGTTTATTATACACTACAAATCTTTAACATCATATAATGCATTATAAATAGTAAAATACTGTAAGCGTTACTACATGTAATGTAAAGAGTGATATAAGTAAAAATATATAACACATTCATAAGGAATTAATAAGGAGTCATGCACGATGTTAAAATTATTTATAAAAATACATTGCACATTATACTAGGATTTGTTAGGCACTATAAATGTATTAGTACCCACATTATAACACATTATAAGTAGTGTTCATAACACATTATATCCCCAATGCCAAATAAATGATGCCATGCATTCATAAGGAATTCATAAGGAATCATTCACTCTGTTCCAATTATATATGGAAATACATGAAATGCTATATCAATATTTATTATGCACTATATATATTTTTAGCATGACATAACGCGTTATTAATAGTGCTCATAACACATCACTTATGCCAAATAAATGAATGATTTCTTTTGAAACCCTAATGTAAAGCTGTAATGAGTTTTTATGCTAACTAGAATAAAACTAGCATAGATTAGCATTATAAGCACTACTTATAATGCATCAGCAGCAATTTCTAAATGTGTTATAAACACTGCTATTAACTGTAATGCCTTTTCAGGAAAAAAAGTTAACCATGTACATGTACTATAATGCCATATGAATACATTATAACATGTTATGAATATAGTCATTGTTCATTATACATGTGATTTTCACCGAAAGTGTTACTGATACTCATAACACTGCCACGATAGCATATAACATCTTGACATTGTCCAGGATTATGGCATGCTTATGTCACTCTTGTGATGCAGGGTTCAAGTAAAGCGTTCTGTATTAAATGTACCTGATAAGTGTTTACACATTGACTTTAATTTTATTAATTTTATTTATTTTATATCAGGATATATGTTTTAAATTTAGAAATGTATTCCTGATGAGCGAAGCCAGAGGCAACGGTGGTGAGGAAAATCTCCCTGAGACGAAATGAGGAAGAAACCTTGAGAGGAACCAGTCTGAAAAGGGAAACCCATCTTCATCTGAGTGACACCAAATAGTGCGATTATAAATAAATCGCTTCTACAACTGTGTACTACATGCTCACAAAAAACGAGGCTTAATATAACGAGGCTTATGTCAATATAACATTAACAAATGTGTGATTAATGATGATTGTGTGTTTATGTTAATGAATCCATTACCGAATGTAAAGCACTAGCGAATCGAGTTTATTTAAATATGGATCATATTTGTATGTGCAGTCATGTGAAACACCCCATGAAAGCCTGTGTTTTTTTTTTACATAGTTAAACATATGGACATTTGATCTTCATTTTAACAATATTGGGAGATTCAAATAATAGAACTAAACTAAAGTCTTTTCTAAATGATCTATAAAATGTAATTAAAAAAAAAACAATTTCTTGTGAGGAAAAAGTAAGGACACCCCCACATTTATTTGTACTTAAAATGGCTAAAATGACCTACAGGTGAATCACATCAGGGGCAAATTATTAGAACATGGCTACAGAGCATTTTGAAGGAGGCTCGTCTTATTTAAACCTCAGACATCAATTATTGAAGTGAGAGATATCACCATGGTGAGATCCAAAGAGCTCTCTGAGGCCTTCAGAAAGAAGATTGTTGATGCTTAT
>JAKKZJ010000019.1:17091443-17116270 GCA_033441845.1 Pangasius mekongensis
TTCACACACCATGTCTTCATGGAGCTCGCTTTGTGCACAGGGGCGTCGTCATGCTGGAACAGAGTTTGGGCCTCTTAGTTCCAGTGAAGGGAAACTGTAATGCTACGGCACACAGAGACGTTCTATACAACTCAGGATGAGCTGATAGCGATACCCATCCGATAGCTTTTCTTTACAAATAAAATCATGTACATAGTAATTAGAATAAATCGAATAAAGTATAAGTATAAAAATAATAAAATCAATCCTAATAAATATAAAATTTATTTTATATACTCAGTTATATATCCGATTTATCCAGTTGAGAAGTGATCTCTAGTTAAAATAGTCCTCCTCTGTTTGAAATGTAGAATGGCCTTGCTGAACTGTAGAGGCCATGGGTTAATCTTTAAAAAAAAATATTTGAGGAATCTGTGGTTCTAGACGGAGGCAGAAATGTAGACTTTGCCAGATTGTTAAGCGCGTCACCAGTTTCTGAGCTGCACACTGTTTACGCCAGCTGTTAAAAAAAAACAAAAAAACTCAGGACTTTCCCCCTCGTTAGCGAGCGTGTGACTGAGCATGTGTGTGTTCTTGGGAGATACTGTGGTGCCATGGATAAATCTCACCCCCTGCTCAATGCCATTTGTTCACATTTATTGTGCCAAGACTCTCAGGACAGGCAGCAGGTCGCCATGTTTAGGCACGTAACAAGGCCGGTGCTGTGCTGCGGCCAGATTCCGTGGTTGAAAACGGTATACACGCCAGGTCGGTATGATGCCCCTTGCCAAATCACCATCCTGTTTACACAGACATGAAAACAATATTCCTTTATTCGCCGGCATTTCAGAGGCCGTGCATGATGCATCAAAAACATGCATCATTTAGAAGAACAAGCAGAAGATTAGTCTGGTGCGCTGCCAAAGCGTTTTTCTATCTCTTGGGGTGACAAAACAAATTTCAGCATGTGTAGGCAGATGGACAGCAGGGTAGCACGGCTTATCCAAACTGTACACACTGGAGTCGGGGTTGCCATAGGAACCAACAGGGGGAAATAATAACAACCATTCCTAGAGTCTGGTGATGACTGAGGTGAACAAAGGTTACCTGTGATTGCATAGAAGTGACCTGAAGGTGCACGAGCAATACATCCTACCTTCATGTAGCACTTTTTCATTCACCTTTTTATATAGAAAAGATAAAACTAGATTAAATCAGTCTACACTCTATAGAAGCCACATTTAATATAAAAAAAATTAAGAACTAATAGTTACTTACAAGCTACTTACAAGCTACAAGCTACTGAATAAACTTACAAGCATTTATACAGCCTTATACCATGCACTGAAAGTTACTATGTATGCTATATAACACATTATAAAGGCATTAATAATGTGATATTAAGACTAGATTCATAGAAACTGTTACTCAAAACAGTATCGCTAACCCTCTCTATGAATGCCATAACTATGAGCATATTCGTATCATGTTATAAAGAATTCATACGGTATTATACACGGTTATAATTTTTATAAAAATGCATTACATGTTATAGTTGTCTTTATGAATTATTAACATGATATAAGTTGTGTTCATAACGCTTTATAACACCAAAACTAAAGAGAGCCTGTTTGTATAACCAAGAACTTCTTTTTTTTTTTTTATTAACAAATGAAATATACCAGAGAGAATATCAGGAAATCATTCTACAAAACTGTATGACCTCTGAATGAGCTTGTCTGGGTGTCTATGAACAGACATAATGCACGTATAAACTGGAGCAGAATTCCTTTGGTATAGGTGATATAATATCTTACAAACACTGCTTATAATGCATTCTGTTAATAATTTATAAAGGCATAATAAATGTTGCTATAAACTGAAATGAGTCTTCATAAATAATTATACCAATGTGTATAATGCCTTATGAATGCATTGTAACAGGTTATGAATGTATTCATAGGCCATTATACATATGGCCTTCATGGAGACTGTTGCCACTGAATCTTATAATTAATTTATTAATTTATTCTCCTTTTCTCTTTAAAAAAATAAAATCACTTGATGAAAGCCTTTTTGATATGAGCCAGCATTGCTTTGTGAAAGATTTATGAGCTTATGAAAGTGTTATGAAGGACCAATGTAGGTGGCCATCAAATAATAAGTTATACGCTTGGTATTTTTATGCTTGAGATTTGTCAAATAAATATATGAATGAATAAATAAATGAATAAATGAATGAATAAATGAATAAGTTATATGGATACTGATATTTTATTTGACATATTACCACTTTTACATTTTTTTACCCAATTTCATAATATCCAAACTCATTATAATTATCAGAGCTATATTATGCAGCATCATAAACACATTCATGCAGCCATGGATTAATTAATACTTATAAATCGGTGTATATAATGCATTATGAGCATGGGCATTGAAAAAGCATGGAACTATAACTGTTATTATAATGAAGTATAGGTCTTGATGTGTCTTTATAAATGTATGTATAGAACAGTAATACTTGCTTTTTAAATAATTATAAATGGGGTTATAAGCATGGGCTTCAGAGAAAGTGCTACCATTATTTCTTCTGATAATACGTCAGGCTAAAGAAGTATATTTAATATACAGCTGTAGTATGCTATCCTAATGTTTCAAAAACTTAGAAAGATTAACACGATTTTTAGTCCTAGAACCTGTCCATAAGGCTGTATACGAATCAAGAACTACACACTGCCTAAAACAGAACCCTGTGGGACGACTCAGTGCCATCTTTTGAGTAAGATCTTAAACAGGAAGTAACCTGTCTGTCTAAACGCACTGTAATTTCCATCCTGTCTGTTAAGTTATATAGTGAAGTGCTCAGGATGGGTTATACCGCTTCATGAAGATAATCCAGCTAAAGCATTTCGAGATTTTAATATAATAAGCTTGACTTTGTAGTCATTGTGGAACTTCATATTCAGCCAGTGGATCTTAAAAGACTGCTTGATGTGGTCTGACTTGCTCTGACTGATATAAAGACGTGCTTGAGATTCGGCTTTATTGACTCCACCTTTTTAATTATGACAATTTTTATGTTCAGCTTATTGTCAAGGACACAGTAACATTTACTTTCATTAAGTAAAAGTGAGACCAGAATCCAAAGTCTCTCTCTCTCTCTCTCTCTCTCTCTCTCTCTCTCTGTCACACACACACAAACACACTCATTAACAATATTAAGGTCATATCGAGGTGCTGTACTCATGATATTAAATTCCCCTGATGAGAAAAGTAATTAAGACCACAGATGATGCTAAATTAGGAGGCATAATATGCATATTAGATACAATGCACTATAGCTACACCAGCACACTTGTATCAACCAGAAATACTTTTTGCATTTCTTTAACTATATCTGTGTACATAATCTGCTGTTTATTCACTGGACTATGTACAGTACACCACGTGGCTAAAAAGTATGTGCACCCTTGACAATCAAAACACCCATATGCGGTTCTTCTCCAAACTGTTTCCATAAAATTAGAAGCACACAATTGTACAGAACGTCTCTGTTTGCTGTGGCTTTACAGTTTCCCTTCACTGGAACTAAGAGGCCCAAACCTGTTCCAGCATGACGATGTCCCTGTGCACAAAGCGAGCTCCATGAAGACATGGTGTGTGAAGGTTGGAGTGGAAGAACTCGAGTGTCCTGCACAGAGCCCTGACCTCAACCCCACTGAACACCTTTGGGATGAACTGAAACACCGACTGCACCCCAGACCTCCTCACCAACATCAGCGCCTGATCTCACTAATGCTCTTGTAGCCGAATGGAAACAAATCAGTTAGTGGCACGAGAGGATGATGGCTTATTGCACAAGATCTCAGAAGCCTAATGGAGATACTTTGAGGTGTAGAAGATTGCAATACAGTGTCCCTCAAGATTCTCTTTTAGGCCTCTTATAGTTCTTGGACAGGATTAAAAAAAGATGTCTTTCTTTCAACAGCCCTAGGAACATTATGAGCACTCGACAGCTGTAGAGGTATTATGAAAACTAGATGAATGATTTAATTGTTTATTGAGAAAATTTAAATCCCCACAGCCACGCTCCAAAATCTAGTGGAAAGCCTTCCCAGAACAGTGGAGCTCATTATAACAGCAAACACTGGGGTGATTAAATCTGGAACACATACAATGTATCATCACGCACATCTATATTCATTTTTAATGCTTAAAGGTTCTTTTAAAAGGTTTCTTACTTCACCATCACTAGTCATCTCTTTTCTTCAAATATAATCAAATTAGACACAGTGTGTCCACGCACTGGCTTTACGATTCCTTGTGTATAAATTTGCACTAACAGTACACTGTCGCAGGAAGCCCTTCTCCCCCAGACGACTGACCTGAAAGATGGAGCTTTAATCCACTCCCATGATAGCCCAGCTGATGCCTCTTAAGAGAAGCATTTCACACAAAGATTAATAACAGTTATGGACCAAATGAGACCGTCCATGTGGAATGACCACTGAGGATAGTTTTAAATATAGGCTAAGCTTCATCACTGTCTGGAAGGTCCTTGAACAATAATCATACTTGCACTATTTAAAAGTTTACAATCAGGTAACACTGTGCTCATAACAAATGTGTCATGTCACAAAAACTCCAACAAAGATAATTGGTTGTATTCAGAGTGGAGAGAGGATTTAAGAGTGACATTGTTCACATCGGTATTCAGATCTCAAACATAACTCCGGACTTATTCAGAAGTTACGTGAGAGTTACGCAAGCAGGGCAGAGTTTGAGTAAAACAAAGGTGTGTGGCAGCTATGCATGATTATGACCTTGGACTTAAACCCATTTTTGTATCATTGTGTGATATTGGCTCAAGTGAGGAGCAGTCATATGTTTGGGCTCTAAATACACTCAAAATAATTATGGAAAGACATTCAAAATCAATATTGAACACATAAATAAACATGACACTATTAAGTAATTAATATCTCTCACTTTATCAGAGACATCATTTATGTCAAGGAGAAAATTTCTTATGGATAAAATTCAAATAGCGTTCAAATGAAGTGAGCTGTAAGAGTAGCATGAGTGCTCGGTCAGCTTATCCTTCAAACCATCTGCACTGGTTCTTCAGTCCACATTTCCTATCGATTGAGTTTTTTCGGGATTAAAGGAAAGTGGCAACCTGGGAGGCGTGAACTACATGCAGGTGATTTTAATCAACAGAGCTCAGAAAATCCACTTAAGCAGGTGCGGAACCCGATTCTGAATATGAGGAACTTTCCCTATGTAAATATTGATGTAAGTTTTGAACTTAATTTGCCAACTCTTAATATGGGCACTCATCTTCCTCAATAAGGTATTAACAGATAAGATAAGATAAGATAAGATAAGATAAGATAAGATAAGATACAACATTGGAATGATATGTGATCTTTTAAAAATAAAAATCAATGCAGAATATTACTATTTTGGATGGGTGTAACTCATTTCTTTCTCCCCTACTAACTATTTTGTTGTCATAAATAAAGACATTAAACATATCCTCAGTATATATATATATATATATATATATATATATATATATATATATATATATATATTTGCTGTGCAGGTACACAGCTATTACAGACAAGTAATATAAATTCATTAGGATCATGTACTGTAGTGTGATTAGTCATTACTGCCCATTTCCATCCCCTCTGTGTGTGTGTGTGTGTGTGTGTGTGTGTGTGTGTGTGTGTGTGTGTATAGGTGTGTGTGTGTGGGATGTGTTTTTATTTCAGCAGCTGTTGTCTGAGTTCAGAAACCCACTGACCCTCGTGTTAGCGCTCATCAGCTCACTGTGTGCTCATGTTAATGGAGAAAAAGTCCCGTACACAGGTGAAGTGCTCAGGCTTTAAGTGTTTCACTCTAACACACACACACACACACACACACACACACACACACACACGCAAAATTAATTAGCCTTTAGTGCTAGAAACAAGATAACTCCTGCATTATATATAATGAATGCGGATGTTAAGTGATAATCCATAAGAGAATGTTAGGGCTACGTTTTAATTTTCATATCTCTATATATTATATAAACATACATACTCGTTCCTTTACTACTATGCTTGTTTTTATTCCCTTTTTATTCACCTTTTGCTATTATTATTATTATTATTATTATTATTATTATTATTATTATTACATGCGGTTTATGTCCTGCAGTGTATGTGTACAGTATCATTGGCTATATAAAATGCTATTAAACAAACAAATAAATAAATTATCCCTTTTTTTGCGATAATTAAAAATAAAATAATGCTCCCAAGTTGTGCAACAACAAAAAAAATCGCTTGCCCTTTCATCCAGAGTTCATGAGTTCAAATCTGACTGAATGCTATAGGCATCCGCAGACATTTAGTCCAAGGGAGCTAAATTGCCCATGCATGCAGGGTGGGAGGGACATACACTCTCTCCCCTGTCAATCACAGAGACACTAGCCAATTGTAGGACTCTGTGAGCTTGTGTATCCGGAAGAGGGTAGACAGCTCTTGTGTGGAAATGCCTCATGTGACAGAAATTTGAAAAGTTGCAGCTGGGCAGCTTCATGTGTTAGCCTTCACCTTCCCTGGTTAGTATGTCATATGATAGGGAAAAATAAAATAAAATAAACTATATATATATATATATATAAAATTACCTAATACAGAAATGCTCAGTCTGCCTATTTTAATAAATTAATTATAAATATATAAATAAATGTGCTTATGTGCTATAATTAATGAAACAGTACAAACAAGTAATTAAGTAAATACAGTAAAATAAATTAAAATACTCTATTTGCTTATGTGCATTAATTACTATAATCTCCATCTGGATTTGTCCACATATGCATGTACATGTATACCTGCAGATGGATGAGAGTACTGCCTCTGCATGTAGGTGGCTGAGATATGAGTGGGGAGTGTGTATCCAAGCCTCTTCTGTCTGAAGAAGCCCAGCTGGCAGCACAAAGTTTGCCACCTGAGTGCCAGAACCCATCCCACTTCGACTGCCTCTGCCAGTGGCTTCCGAGAATTCAGCAGCCCCATCTCCTAGATATGCCTTTACTCTACAAGCCCTGGTAAATCTAGCAGAAACAGACACGGATCCCTCCCCACCATGACAAACAGTATTTTCACTCTATCCCTTTCTCCCCGTGATGACTCCCAGAGAGATGGAACAGGGTCTGGGCAAGCCTGTTGGGGCTGTGGAGAGCCAGGGCACTTCCAAGCTGAGTGCTTACAAATGTATGTGAATCAGGTGCTCCAGATCTCTGCAGTAATATTCAAGGGGATATACATCAGGCCTTGCTGGATTCAGTAAAAAGGTTGTGTAACAAAGACTATTGTGTGTGAAAATCCCAGGGGATCAGCAATCTCTGCACTTGCAATTTAGATTATCAAACAAGCATGTGAAGCCTGTGTCTGTGAAAGAGGAGTCAATGCCTGTGGAGGAAGAGTCTGTGCCTGTGGAGGAGGAGTCTGTGCCTGTGGAGGAGGAGTCTGTGCATGTGGAGGAGGAGTCTGTGCCTGTGGGGGAGGAGTCTGTGCCTGTGGAGGAGGAGTCTGTGCCTGTGGGGGAGGAGCATGGTCTTTCATTCATACTAGTGATTGTATAGTTTGCAGTTTGTCACACTATCTTTCTGACTTCTCGGGATGGCAGTCATGTTTCAGAGACTAATCTACAGTAATGATTGGCAGTGGCATATGCAGCATGTGATGGCCGTCTTTGAGATGGCAAAACCCAGGGAAGTATGAGATTGGACTGGTCGAGGGACAGTATCTGGGCTTCCACTTGGCTGGTGGGATATTATCCCAGGAATATTTATTGCTGGTTTGTGCCTAATTATTCTGACCACACCAACCCACTGACTGATTTCACTAAAAAGGGGGCACCAGATCTGTTTCAGTGGTCAGAGACAATGGTCAATGACAGCAGGCCTTTGTGAGTGCCTTCAGTCATAACTATTCTCTCCCTTTTGTATTGCAGACCAATGCTTCAGACAGAGGACTTGGGGCCATTCTGTCCCACATGGTAGAGGGGCAGGATTGTCTGGTGCTGTACATTGGATAGAAACTATCAGTGCAAGAGTCCAAGTACAGCAACATGGGAAAAAAATGTCTAGCCATCAAGTGGCCGGCCCTTACTCTCTGATACTACTTACTGGGATGGCCATTCAATCTGTGTTTGGACCACACAACCTTGCAGTTACTCCACCACATGAAGGATGCCAACACACTGATCACTTTAGGTATCTGGCGATACAGATGTTCAAGTTCACTGTGGTCCACAGGCCAGGGGTACAACAGGTGGTGGAGGCTGACTTTCTTCTACCATTGGAGGGAGTCTGTTGTTCTCCCGGTAGCTCCCCAGGCTTGCTTCAGGTGGTGGGGGTACTGTGGAAGGTGGGGCATGGTTTAGCGGGAGTCTGCAGTGGGAGTTTGGGGCAATGAGCAAATTAACTGACATTTGCACAATCGATGAATGAATTATACAAACTTTATAACACAAAATCAGGACAGAAAAGTAGAATATAAATATTTTTCCCAACTAATTGGATTTTCATGAACACCATATTTCTTGTGTAATGTGTGTAATCAAAACTTGGAGTGTCACATCAAACCCTTTCCTTAGTTACACTACAACCCTCCACAGATCCAGGTGTGTGTCTGAATGTGAGTCATGAAACTCCAGCACAGAACTGATTTCTGCATCTCTGCCATGTTTAATTGTGGCACATTCGTAATAGAGGCCGGCTGCCAAAACCCATTTATTTTAAGCCGCCGCTGCTGTTATAGCAGAGCGAGAAAAAAAAGAGTGTTACTCCTCCACATCCTCCTCCATCCTCCAGCTTGTGTCCACATTCTCCCGGGCCATTATTTACTCAGCTCCAGCATTATAGCCAGGATAAATTTGCTTTGCCAGCGAGGGCTCGAGCAGAGCTGACTCAAATCACACTGATTCTGCTCTGCTTTAAAAATTCATCTAAAGGCCTGTGAAGTTCAGGTGCAGTGATTAACATGTTGATGTGGGGTTCATTTAGGTGAGAAACTTTGCTCAATAATGGCATTAAGACTTTCCACATTCACAAACAATGTAAATCTTCTTTTTTCGAAAAGTGCTATGAGCTAGCAGTTCCACTGGCTCTAGCTGTCCTTCCTGTTATCATGTACGGCATGACAGCTCGAGAGAAAGGCAGGATGGCTGTGTATCCTGCATTATATCCGAAACCAAGCAAAGCTTTTCAAACGTCGGTTCAATCATTACTAGAAAGTTAGCAAGGGGGATAAAGTTTGCAAGCCAGTTTGAAAAATCTCCCATGCACCACTTGCATATTTAATTTAATCGCATCTTTGATGATGTGCATGATTTATGTTTTAATGAAATTAATTTTGAATTCGAGTTGAATTAAAAAAAAAAAAAAGTATTCAGATCTCAGATGTAACTGTGGACTGCGCTATACAGAAGTTACGTGAGAGTTACGCAAAGTGGGTGGAGTTTGAGTAAAACAGAGGTGTATCTCAGTAACACGTGACTCTTTTGCATTTTTATTGCATTTTTCTTGTGATATCAATTTGAGTGAGACGCAGTATGAAGTCCAGCGCCGCTATCTGACAGTTTAATGTAACCATTGGCTGTAAATACACTCAAAAACAGTATTTGAGGCCAATATTTAATACATAAATATATAAATATCGCAAACATGTAAATGTCGTCAACGAGGAGATTAGAGGAGACGCATCGTAGCCTGTCTGTTCAGGCCCCCTAGTGGTGTAGATGTTGATGTCTACAGTCTGACCATTGCTCAAAAATAGCTTTCATATAAAGGAAATAGCAACATACGTACCAACAAAGGTTAAATGTCATCTTTCAAAGTAATGTTATCTATCTGCATATAAAATGTGAACCTTCTCTGTCTCACTGTTGGGAAGAACTCAATAACTGAACAGCCATGTCACCTCGGGACTTGTTTACAGCCTGCTGGAACTCAAGACGTAACATAGCCAGGTGTTTAGGACATCACAACCCAAATACTTGAAAAAATCTCCGGGGAAAAAAAAAATAATAAAAAAAAAACATGTTCCGACAAAGCAACAATAAAATACAGCTGACGGGTAGAAACAACAGTTATATCGTAAAACGAAACATTTTAAACCATGTTCTATTTTGGTACATGTCTGTCCTTTCCTTTAAGTGAGTAATCATTGGTGTGCAGTGTTTACGTTTTAGGAAGTAAGAATTAAAATTTAAGTCTTAAATTATCTTAAATTAGTAAAAAAAATAAAAAACAAAATAACAGAAATGACCCTATTTTGCCCTGTGAACAAAGGGTTCAATGTGAGACATTACTCCATTAAGTTGGATAAAGGATAAAAGATAAAGTTATGAATTAAAGGTTCTTTGTAAAACCTTACAAAAGAGTGTTTCCCTTTCAGAAAGGGCTCCAAGCAGAACACTTTCATGAAGCTAAGAACCATTAATTAATCCACTAATCCCTTAACGACCCCTTGAACGATCTTTTTCTAAGACTGTGCATAGCACCAAGAAGCTCCATACATGTTCTTGATATTAAAATTAAATATTAAGAAGATAAGGAGCAATAATGTGGATATTTTTTTACCACATTACCAAAGACAGTTAAGAAATGTGTGGCAAAGATCACATATAAAACCAACAGTCATCATTCTGAGCCACGTTCTAATGAGATTAAGGGATCATTTCACTAAACTTTCTATTTATTCTGCCTTAATGAATTGTTTTATTCTGGACATCCACAAAGAACTATTCCTTTCGAAACGAACACGTTTTCATTTTGAATTTTCTTCCACTCACCGAGAACAATCAGCACAGTCTAAAACCGTAATTAGATATTGTTTCCTGTCTTGACTTTGCACGTGACATCGTTTAAAAAGTGATTCTGTTTGTAAATCACATGCAACATGTCCACTGGCAGCACACGCAAATCATCTTATTTTTAACTTTAAATTAAAGATATGCATACATACATACATACATACATTATATATATATATATCCAAAGAATGTTTGCACGTCACAGGAGATTTGAGAGTGTGAGGGCCGGAGAAAGCAGCGAGCAGATGAAAAGCACGTCAGATGGTTGAATGCCCTTCATTTGTCCCTCTGCAACAACAAACATCAAGGCTTTGAAAATGGGAACAACCGGCATCTCTATCTTCCTCCCCGGTGGCAAGAATGCATCAGAATAACAGAGTGAAGCAATAACGCAAAAGCCTGAGCTGGACAAAAAAATGGACACTAGAAAAAGGTGAGTGTTTACACTGAGCTGATCTTCCTGTGGCGATCATGTCTTTAAAAAAAAAAAAAAATCTCTGTGATTGTCTTTCTTTCCCTTGTGTCAGACAATCAGAATCAAGCAGGAACACATGAGCTTTTAAATTGTTTTAATACATAATTAAAACAATTTAGATCCTCTGAGTGGGTTTAAAGAGTTCCGAGTGTAGACACCGTTACATGTTTTCCATAAAGATAGGCAAGCACATGTCTTGTTCAGTCATTAACCAACACATTTAACTACATTTAATCTTCTAAACTCCTCTGTCCTGAAAATGTCTTCAAGAAAACGTAAAGTTACAGCTTTACCTCTGATTGTTACGCAGCTCTGACACTGGAGACTCCTTCCATACATGTTCAATAAGTGCGTCTCAATTAGCTCGCTAGTTCACTAGTCAGGGCGTTGATCAGGGAGTCGGCCATTTTAAGGGCTGTCTCAAATCACAAAATCTTTCCAGTGCACAGGAACGTTCGCTCCCTAAAGAAATCCCACAATGCACTGCAAAAACCAGGGAGCATCGATGCTCACTATGTTCCCTTACTGGAAATGACGTCATATTTTCTGGAGCCTTTCGGTTCGAGGAAAAATGGCAGACAAACTCTCAGCCAACTTTATGTACAAGTGTAAGTAGTTTGTTATCGTTGTTGCTCTCAGATGATTACTTACGTTAGCGATTTTTAACTTTATTTGACGTTCTGTAACGACTTTCAAGTGATTAATGATTTTTTTTAAAAATTCAATAGCGAGCCTACGATCCTGCTTGAAGCACCCTGACAGTAATGCGTGTGATTAAGCTAATAAATTTATAGGACATATAATATCAGAAAGATATCGGTCCTGCCTGTCGGTGATAAACGCCAGTGGTGACGTTTTACACAACGCGAGTACGTAGTCGTGTCGCCGGAAATTGAGTCATCAGTGTCCCGATGTGTAGTGAGCCAGGGTTCTTACCAGTGTCGAGCTCGTGTACACCATATACTGATTCACCACTGAGGGAGCTAGTGAGCTGACTGAGACGCGCCAGAGACTTGGCAACAAAACAAAAGAACCAAGGGGAAACGCAGAACAGGTGAGAAGAGCATGTGGTAGGGTCATGTGATTTATCTGTAGTGCGAGTCCGATGAGTCCAATGTGGCAATATCGAGGCCGTGATGAACTTTGGAAGTGGAGCTCATGGCCAAAACCGATTCTGATGCGACAGCTATGGTATAAAATACATACGTAATATCATATGACCATCAAATGATCCATTATTATCATATATAAATACGATTGTTCTGCCACATTTATATCTTTACAGCAGTTATGTTTCCATGCAGCCTGATAATCAGTTAATAATCAGACGGAGAGCGCAGTTAGTTATGCACCCGAGTCAGAAGAGAGTAAACCGTTTAAGGTTAATGTGATGCAGACTATGATGATGTTCTTTATCGAATAAAAAAATTCTAAGCGTGGGAAAATTGCTGTGGTATAAGAGGAATAAACACTCCAGGATGCGCAGCCATAGGAAATGAATCAACTTCAGGGCAGTAAGGGTAACTCCGCTTCCGCACACCGCTCCGCCGTTGTATTTATTTTCCTATTACAGCATGACCTGGAGTGTTTTACTCCTTCAAGTTCAAGTGGCTTTATCATCGTTCCGACCGCATTCTGCTGGTAGAGTGTACAGAGAGATGAAACAACGTTCCTCCAGGACCAGGGTGCTACATAAACAAAACAACGCAGAACCACATGAGATAACGGTAAATAAATAATGCAGCAATGTGAAAAATCCAGAGCTGGAATTTAATCCTTTTTAAAATTCACAAATTTTATTCTGCACCAAAACATCAAAATAAAAGTCTGTGTACGAAGGTGCTGGTGGCAATCGCAGCCCCAAGCCATCACAGTTACATTACAGTTTTTCTAAGGAGAAGCTCAGCTTAACTCTTCTTCTTACAAATGACCGTCCCATTGCTGATCTACCTGAAGATTAATGCGCCTCAGCACGTGTTCGGAATGAAGAACCCGAGAGAACGGCGTCGTCTAGCCCATTCCCTGTGACGAAGTCTTTCCGAACGACTTTTAAATGAACCGCCCGATCCATCAGCGCTCGCCGATCTCGCTATTCCAGAATGTTCTGTTTCTGTCTCCCTCTTTCACGGTTGGCTTGTGCTCTTATTTGCACAACGTTTTCGGCGGGGTGGGGGTGGGGGGGGTGGGGGGGGTTACGTGTGTCGTCGCTGTGAGGGACGTTTACGTGCTTTCAGCACCAGTGTGAAGTAATGAGACAGAGAAACAGCTTTCTGCTCTAACGTCTCCTCTCCAATACCATGCTCTACGGCGGAATGAAGGTTATTATCTTTAATATCCAGATAAGCACCATGAACGAAACAAAAGAATGAAAAAAAAAAAAAGTTATGTACAGAGTCTGAGGCTAAACATGGTCACTTTGCAGAGAACCCAAAACTGAAGCGAGACAACAATAAAGTTAGCACTCTGGATGCAGGATATCTGTAAAAACTCCATATCAAATATTTTCTTTAATGCCTACAAGCACTTAGCAGCGCGAAATATGACAGCCGTCTTGTTATTTATTATTTTTTTCCCCAGTCTGGGCTACAGAGGGAACAATGGGATTCATTAAAAATAAAACTGATGTGTGGGCCCAGTCAATGGTATCTTTTTCTCCAGCAGTGTGGCCCTCTGGGAATATCACACACACACACACACACAGAATATATCAATTTACTTGACATTTAAAATGAGATTCTCAGCGAGATAATGCCCCTTATACCACAGCGCAGCTGAAAGCTCGAAGCTGATTGGTCAGAAGGTGTGCATTATTTTCGTATGACAGCACAGGTAGCTCTGTCTGTAACATGAACAATAGGTTAATATTAATGCATTATTGTTTTTTTGATAGTGACAGCTCATTACACAGGGACTTGTACGCTGGACGCTCCACATAATCTAAGATTAATACTAAACAGATTTTTTAAAAATGCGCTGACGTTCAAGAAAGGAATTCTGATAATCGTTGATGTGGTGAAGGGTTTGGTTAGGAGACATTTATATTACATGTACACTGTAACTCCAGATGATGTACAAAAATAATGCACTCCAGAGGGGTAGTGGTACTCGGGTTGCGTTACTTTCATCCCGCAGCACGATCTGGAGTGTGTTATTCCTTGAATATTTGTTCGGAATAAATATTATACAGAATCCGAAATGTTCTACAAAGCAGTATTTTATTTTCCCACTGCACTTTGCAGACTTTCCAGAAAACTCAAACTATGTTTTTTTGATTATGGATCCAGTAGTATTATTATTATTATTACCACCAGGAACAACAGGATAACCTTCATCATGGTAATGAAAAGAGTAATATATGAACACTATCCTCATTATCAAAGCAAAAAAATCCAACCTGAACGTCCTGTATATCAATATTCATAATCGATGCTGCAATGCTTCAACTCTGACTTGACGCCATTCATTGACATGTTGTTCTATATCCACTTTAAGGAGTGGTTTACTACATTACCCACAATGCCCTTCAACTCCCTATGATTGTGGTGGCAGTGGGATTTAGCCCTTGCTCCACTTCTACATAAAGAGAGCGATGCAGCGGTGCTTTAGTTCTTTAATCTGTCCAACTCTCTTATCTGTTCAAACAGATCAGCTTCTGAAGCTTTAATTATGATACAGCCATCACGCTCGTCATCTAATAGATCACTGAAATGCATTGTATCACCGCGTTGCATACAATGTCTGGGACTTTGAGACCAGTGTCTGCACTACTTCTACTCTGGATTTCTCATAAATGTGATGTTGAACGTCCCTGGAAAATGAAAAGAGAGTGCAATAACAATAACAACGCCACCCCCCCAACCGTTAACTTCTTATTTACGGGAATAATGAAAATGCAGCACCAGCCAACACATCACAAAAACTTCAATGCAAGCACGAAGGATTTCTTTAACCTTGGCAACCTTTCATACAGATTGAGATTTGTAAATGTGTTGGATTTCTTCAGCACTGCGATATAGAGGTCACAGCAGAACAGAACTCTGCTACAGGAAACTGCGATGTGACAGAGAAACAGGAAGACGCGCGACCTTGCAGCTTGGCACTCAGACGACCCCGGGGCTATAACGGGGCCATAACGGGGCCACGGTGCTGGTTTGTCCTCTTCTGAAGAGGATTGCCCTTGTCTGTCTCTCTGTCTGATGGAGCTGGGGGGTCTCGGTGCTCCTCCGTCTCGGTCACATCTCTGCCTCAGACGCTCACGACAAGCAGCCAGCACTTCGCTGCAGCTGACATTTAAGCTCTTAAATTTAGCACTCCGTCTCAACTTGTTCTCCGTGCTGAGCTTCAGAGTGCGAGCTGTATGCCGTGTGATGTAGCTGTCACGCTGAATCAGCACACCTCGACAATGTCAACACGGTAAAAAAAACACGGTCACCTCGTGTGGGAGTTCTTTCTTACCGCTCAACGTTCTCACTTTCAGGGATTAACCGAGGACATTTTTTCAAATTCCATCAGTGTTTGAATGAGCTGCAGGAGATGCGGGGCCAGGACGGCCATGAAAAGTGATTTTGACAGATAGAAGGTGGCGTTAAAGTCATCTCTTCGGTTAAGGATTTCAGCCTATTATTATATTTTCACGCAGAGAAGTCACTCGCTGCACACGAACCATTTTCCCGACTTTTAATGAAAACCGCTTGTCTGAGAGTGATGATGAATCTTTTTTCCTTTTTTTTCCACCCTCTTTCAATTAAAGTGCACATGGGCAGGCTTTATCAAGAGAACATTTTTCATTTCCTTCCTTTCAACTATCTGTTACGTGTGTCTGAATATCTTCAGGAAACTATACTAGTGTGTAGAAAGTCAAAATTTTTTATGCCCCAGATCTCAAAAACGTCTCTTTTCCAAAATAGAGCGTTGTAATAAAGAGGTCAGGACATAAACCAGACCTTTAGTGTCTGTACATGGATATAGATTTGAGAAAAATCTTTATCTTGTTACCTTCAGGAAGGTGAGAACAAGAACTGTTTCCGATTTCACACCCTGCTGTTGTACATGAAGTGTGATACGCTCGAGATGAAGTGCAGTAGGCATATGATCGTTTTTAAAACACTCACAATTCAATCAAACTCAACATATGTGAAATGCTGGGCTAGACACAAGATCAGGAACTGTTCTGTGTGTGTGTGTGTGAGAGAAACAAGGTGATAAAGTTATACAGTTAACTTTAGCAAACTTGGAGAAGATGAAGTTGCTCTAGTGGCAGATAAATTTTGCTTATTACAAGTGTTTATTCCCAGAAAAAAAAAAGCTTACTAATTTGCTGAGTCTATGAAATACATGCTATTTGAAACATATAGGGAGTTAATGTAGCTATGGAACAGCTAACCCATCTAGCACCATAAAGGGTGTGTACGTTTATCTGTTAAATGTAGGGCCGTGGGCATACCGTGAATACACACATTCACAGGAAACCCCATGGAGTAAACCATGAAAAAATGAACCAAAAACCCCAAAAACTAGAGCAAGACTACACTCGAACAAGGCAAGGAAAGAAACCTGAACATGAAAACAAAAGCTATTCACAGTGCAAGCGGCAACAAACACATAACAGCGCCAGCGCGACATATACACACACAATGCTCCACAACTAGAGCGGGAAAACACAGAACTTAAATAAGGTGACTAATTGGGAAACACAAAACAGGTGTGCACAAACAAGGAAGGAAGTGGGGCAGACAACAAAAGAAGAATTTCAAAAAAATGTGAGTGAGGGTGCCCTCTGGTGGTCTGGGGGGGAGGGGGGGTGTTTGGTTTGTCCATGGTGGACGTGACACACACAATATGATTATGACTGAACAAGAACTGGCCCAAATAGAGCGCTAAGGAACTCGTAGCTCATTTTCCAGCCTTCGAATCCAGATGCCCTTCAAGCGTTTCTGCTGTCAGGTTAGCTATCGTTATGTATGTAATATTAACTAGCCGGCTAGCATTAGCAGTAAGAATTTTACCCGTTAATTAATATGAATTGAAAATTCTGCAAGATTCTGTAGCTCAGATTAGCCAGCTGGTTGAAAAGATCTGTGAAGACACATGTGCTTATGGGCATTTCCAGCGTTATGGATGTGGTACTAGCTAACAACATGTCTCACAGCAGGGGCAAGCTTAGGATCAATGGGCCAATCTGCACATGTTGTGATTTAACCTCTTGAGACAAATCTTAGACACTGACGTATTGAAGTACGTAGCAATTTAACAGCGTTATGGAAGTGACGTCAAGCAGACATATTTTCTACAAACAAGACGTATTTTCTACAAACTGTGCATTTTGAAGATCATCACAGAAAGCATCATATGTAGAACATGAAAAAGACGTTAATGAACACAAAAAAAAGTGTAAATTTGAAAAGATTTCTTGTTCTTGGGAATACATCATTAAGAAAAATCTGGTGTTATGGATGTGACGTGTTTTTGTTTTTGTTATAAAAAAAAAAAATGAAACCAAGATAAATCACGTCAGATATTTTTACCACTTTTAACGTGATATAGTCCAACAAAATTCAAGTGAAAAACTAACGCAGACCTTTGTCAGACAGCTGAAGATGGAAAAAAATTTCACCTTCAGGCAAGATATCGATCCAAAGCACAAATCCAAGTCAACAAAGGAACAGATTCTGGAGAAGAAGATCAACGTTTTGGAAAAGCTCAGTCAGAGCCCAGATCTAAATCTTATCAAAATCCTGTGGAATGACTTGAAGAGGACTGTGTACACGAGATCCCCTCGCAATCTGATAGATCTGGAGCATTTATGTAACGAAGAGTGGGATGAAATTACCAGATCAAGATGATCTAATTACCCAGAAACACTGAGTGCTACATTACAAGCAAAGTATTAGTTAAGGGGTGTGTATACTTATGCAACCAGGTTAAGTTTTTTTCTTTCTTTTTTTTTTCTAAAATGTTTCTATTTGTTTTTCACGTGTTGGTTGCTATATCACATTAAAGATGGGGGAAAAAAATGTATTTGATTTATTTGGTTTTATTTTTCACATCACAAAAACCTGCATTTTTAACTGGGGTGTGTAAACTTTTAGAAATATCAATGACCTTCTCAAGACTTAAATCTTAAAGTCACATACTTATATTTGGGCACACCCACATTCCCATATATGGAATTAGATATTAGACGCACATCCACTCTCATTTTTATACATGAACACAAACACACACAAACACACACATACATACACACATACATACACACCCACATCTCTATATACAGACTCAAAGACACACCTACATGCCCATATATGTTCTTAAAGTCCCGCCCACACAGAGATGCTTTTATTTATATATATGGGCTTAAAGACACACCCACATTCGCATTTATGGTATTATTGTCATGGCCACACCCACTCAGGGCTCCCATTATTTTTATATATGGTGTCGAAGACACACCTACATTTCCATATATGGCATATCAGCCTCACCCACTCAGAGACATGCCTTCGGAGGTCATAATAATTCCCTATAATGTATTCAGTTTTTAACAAACTTAATTACAGCTATTAACATATTCTCATATAGAGAAGTTTAACATGGATTCTTCACATTTTTCTACAAACACACACACACACACACACACACACACAAACTTATCCAGCAATTTAAGCCATTGTTCTTCACTTTTCAATTCATCCCGAACCTCATTCTTCTCCACATGCTGTTGAACTTGTGGAAATAGAGAGACTATTTTTGACTTCTGCTTTTTCAGATTTCTGGAATGTAATAGCTCGGAAAAATTACATTCGCTGAAGACGTTTTGTGAGTAGGCGGCGTTCTGTGTGCTGTCGGGAGGAAGGAGGCAGAATTCGAGACCTTTAAAGCTTCATGAGAAGCCTGCTGTCATTTTAAGGTCAACACTGTTACAATCTGCCCGAACACTACAAACACCGATACATCAATGATGCACACACACACACACACACACACACACACACACACACACACACACACACACACACACACACACAGGGCATCAGAGGAGCCTCTTTCACAAAGCATTTTACTTCTTATGCTGTTTCACGAATTCTCTTTACAGAAGGAAGGAGAAGACAGGACAAGCAGCTGTAATGACATCATACATTAATAATAATGCTAGCTGACTAGCTCACCTTTAGTATATAGGATTCTCAGCATGCTAGAAGTTAGCTGAGCTGCAGACATGAATAATGCAGTTCAGTTTCTAATAAAAAGTCTTAAACACCAGATTTATAACTTTTTATGAATTTTATAGTTTGGAATCTGCTTAATTTGAAATAAAGGACCTTATGATACACAGACTAAATATAATTCAATGGAAAACAAATAACCTTTTGTTGTTTCATCATTTTGTAATTAGGTGGAAAAACAAGGATTACCTGCACACCATGAAATCTTTACGGGCAGCTGCATTGTTCCACGCTAACTTGCAAAGAATAATGCTGAAATGGCCCATAGTACCTAACACATCAACAAATTTGGGTAAAGATAGGATTAGTCAGAGAAACGACCAAGAGGCAAAGGGTAATGCTCAATATGCTACCACCAGCATGCTTCACCGATGTGATGATGTTCTCACATGCTTCCAAATGTAGTGCTTTGTGTGGCTAAAAAGGTCAAATCAGACCAGAGGACCTCTATAATCCCTCTTTTCTTCTCGCAATCGTGGCAATATATCCTACAATAGAAATGGTCCTGTGCATCATAGATAGTACATCCGGTTATTTGCTAAGAATAAAGATCTTGTCAGCCGCTGAGTATTTTTAAACTAGCCCCATTTGGAGTAAAAACCCACATTCCCATATATGGTATTAGATTTTAGAGGCACATCCACTCAGGGCTGCTCTCATTTTTATACATGATTTTATACACATACACACACACACACACACATACCCACATTTCTATATATAAAATCAAAGACACTCCCACATGCCGATATACGGTCTTAAAGTCTCACCCACACAGAGATGCTTTTATTTTTATATATATGGGCTTAAAGACACACCCACATTCCCATTTATGGTATTATTGTCACAGCCACACAAAGCTGCTTTCATTTCTATGTGTGGACTTAAAGACACACCCACATTGCTTAAAGGCACGCCCACTCAGAGCTCCCCTCATGTCATTAACTGTTGTCTTTGCTGCTCTTCTTCTAGTGAAAATGTTCACAGATTGAGTATGGAGCAGTATGGTTCCTGCCTCAATGGGCCTCTATTAGCGACTGTTGCAGTTCCCATTTCTGACCACTAGGTGCAATAAAAACTCTATGGGGCTAAATGGGGCTGTATACAGATAAGTGCCAACATTTGCATCTTCCATCAAGACTAAAAGAAATACTACAAAATACTGAGAAGCTCAAAAAAAAAAAAAAGAAATATGGGCGTGTCTTGCAACAAGACAACAAGCAAAAGCATAAAACAAAAAGTTATTATAGAATATTTCGATCATATTCACATGTTTGTTAGTTCTAGACGCTCTGGACTCACACAACGGGTTAGAGGTTTGAACTGAATTCAGAGAAGAGCACACTTGAGCTCCCTCAAGAGCACACTTGAGCTAAATGAAGACACTTACTTAGCGCTAGCATTCACCATTCTGTCTTACGGATTTTCTGAACAGCTGGATACTATTCCCACATTCCCGTATTTTTTACGGATCACCAAAAGCCCACTTACAGTACGCGTGTGGACCACCAAGAGCAGAAGTGTCGTATAAAGCACATTACGGATCAGGGGGTCTAGCAAATGAGCCGTTAATTTGATGAGGGTATTAACAAGATAAATGTAGGTTGTTCATTTCAATCTCACATTTAATTTAGTTTAAATGGAGTGGGATCGCTGGGAAAAAAAAACGATCCACAGAGCGTAAAATCTGAATGAAACAGACAGAATGTATGTCTTGCTGTATGCCGGAGGGTCGACAATGAGCCCAGAGAATGTGGTTTAAATAATATCACGCCGTTATTTCTGTTTTATTATAAAGCATTTAGCAGAAAATGGAATGTCAAAGCTTATGTAGCTAGCGAGTGATGTAGGCGTTTATAACGAGGCGCCTCATCATCAGTCAGATTAATGAGAAACTGCTTCAGCTGAATGGATCCAACCTCTTTCTTCATCTGTAGGACTACAGAGGGCAAAACGGGGGGATCGTAAGAGCTTCATAAGGGCAAACATTCTCAATAATGGCTTTTACAACTTACCGACCACTTTATTAGGAACACCTGTACACCAATCCGCCAATCCTGCTGCAGCAGCATAGTGCATTATTCATTTATCATAAACAACGGTCAGAGGTGAAGACGTAACTTTAACTTTCCACCTTAGTGGAACGACACCTTCAGGACAGACGGGTTTACACTTTGTGGTGTTATTCACTTCAGCAGAGAGAAAAGAAGTGAGGCTGGTGCCTGAATGACTGTTCATAGCTGCTACAGCACAAGTCAGAACAGGAACTAACTCGCTTCGTTAACATTAGATGCGACTATGAATGGATAAAAGGTATGACATCGTCCGTTAATTAGTTAGTGAAAGGGGAAGAAAACACTTCAGGGTGTCTGTTCTTGGAAAATCCTCAACTTTTAGCTGGTAGCAGTAGCCCCCCTTCATCAGACCACACTGTCGTTGATTACTTTACTATTCCAGCACAACACAGACTGTCAATCATTAGTCTGTAATTCCTGAAGTACCTATAGCTTGTTTTTAAATAATTCATTCCTGACCTGTAAATGTAAAAAAAAAGAGATAATCTACTGATGTAAACAGGTAAAGTATTATTCTGATATGAGTAAAGGAATAAAACAAACCTTTAAGGACATGAAGCAAGCTGGTGGTTTAACACTTAAATTACACTTTTCCATAATAATTCACCTCGTTTTATTTCACTTTTAACAAATTGTCATGGAAAAAAAATAGAATCGCAAGAAATAGTGAAGCCAGAATATAAATGCAGCAGAAAACAATGAGACAAACGAATGCGCCTAATGTTTTAATGGGTGCATGAGGAACGCTGTGTACTGGCTGAAAAACAGAAAGTAAATTTACAAAACATGCTCAAGGCACCAAAAGAACAGTTTTTTTAGTTACTCTGTTTTTAGGACATTTTGTCTTGCTTTGCTGTTCCCAATTTACATGTTTAATGAGCAGTCACTGTTTTTTTCTTCTGTTTATTCCTCTTTGGAGAGCATTCTCAGATTCTCAGTAAATAAGTTTATATATAAAGTGCTGCACTTCACGGTGTGTTTGATAGTTTTTCTTTTGGGAACTACAAAAAGCTTAAGAAACTCAACTCAACTCTTAAGAGACTTACACAATACCCACTGTTAGATTTCATCCATTTCACCAATCATATGGACACGAGTCATAAAAACGAACGGGGAGGAACGTAAGTCAAGTGAAGCCGTCTTCTGACTGCGAAGTCAAATTGGCGAAATGAAAAACATACAGCATCCGTGTATTCATAAGGAATAAACCGCTGTGTGTCATGCTGTTTTAGGAAAATCATCAGCGATGGGTGTGAAGAAGTGGAGCTGCTGTTACCACCCTGAAGTGGATTATTTTCCAAATAAGTGTTTTATTCCTCTTACACCACAGCAATTTGCCACAACTTACAATGGTTTACTTATTAAACAACACCACGTTGTATTTTTTTTTATCTGTTTATAGCTGCGTTTATTGTTGTGGAACATCCGTGAAACAAGTGTGTTCCTGTTTTCACTTATGTTATAGCAGCTATAAACACTCATTCCCTGACCAGCCTCTTGTTTATCTCAAAACAAAACAAACAAACAAGCAAACAAAAAAAAAAAAAGCAGCTTGTCAAGTTACCCATAAACCACAGGGTTCAAACTCGTCTGTCCTGAAGATGTCGGAAAACTTAAAGTTACAGCTTTACCTACAAAGCGCTGACACTGGAGACTCCTTCCATAAATGCTAAATAAACGTCTCCGCGGAGGAAGAATACTTCACCAACACACACTTTTAATCTGTTTAATGTGGAGCGTCCACCACATAAGCGTCCCTGTGAATGAGCTGTTACTATAGAAACGACAACGTAGGAGAATTAATATTAGCGCATTAATATAAACCTGTGATTTGCAGCTGCAGTCCTGCCCGATCTTTCTGACCAATCAGAATCCAGAATTGAACAGGTTAGCATATAATCATTTAACCGACTTCAATCAACAAAGAATTTCCTTTACTGACATTTTTTTCCCCCTTAATTTCCTGTTACTCGAATAAACACACACTAACACATGATGTGATTTAGATCGAACACCTTGGTGCTAAAAGTCAGCCAATAGTGGCCAATTAAAACCTGAAAGCCATGCTTCAGTGTGAAAGTGCATCGTAATCTCACGTATTTCACACTCAAAATAATGAGAAATGAGTTACAATGGATGCTGAGAGGCAGAAAGCAGACGGCTCATTGATTTTATTTCAGATACCACAGCTGGGGTCAAACACAAGCAGGCAGGGTCATCTGGGTCAAACGCGTAATGAAATCCACAGACCAGGGCAACATCAAACCCACAACAACTAGCAACTAGAAGCTAGGAGCCTGATTAGCACTTTTCTACCCTGTTCAACTCATTATTTCCATTACTGAGTGAGTCCTGCTGTAACTTAGTACCTGTGAGCTTGGTTTCCTTTTAACAGAACCAAATAAGGTAATGTGGGCGGAGCTTGAAACAGTGCAGCTCACAGATTGGTCAAACACAATGGACCAGAACAGTAAACAAATTGTACATCTGTTCAGCAAAAAGAACTTGTTATTGCTCATTAAGGTCCGTTATTGCTCCAAGGGTCAGTGCTGCTGAATCTTTTCAGGGGAAAGTAGCGAGTGCATGCTCCAAAAGTCTAAAAGTTTCCAGGTGATGTCACAGACTAATTTGCATATTCACCTAAGCATCATGATCATTTGTGTTACATGAAGAAGGACGTTTTGTGAAGAAACTCAGAGTTTTATCAGAATAGAAGATGATAGATTATAATTTAGTTAGAATGTATTTATTTAGAAAAAAAGTCATGTTTGGTCATAGCACGACAAACTATTTACGTCTTTCACAAAAGAAGAGAAAAAGATTAAAATATAATAATAAGTGTGTGAATAATAAATAAATAAGTGGGTGGAGGGCAAACAATAGTGATCAGTGATTGGTCATTGGGAACAAAGGTGATCAGTGATTGGTTGTTAAACAATAGTGATCAGTGATTGGTCATTGGGAACAAAGGTGATCAGTGATTGGTTGTTAAACAATAGTGATCAGTGATTGGTCATTGGGAACAAAGGTGATCAGTGATTGGTTGTTAAACAATAGTGATCAGTGATTGGTCATTGGGAACAAAGGTGATCAGTGATTGGTTGTTAAACAATAGTGATCAGTGATTGGTCATTGGGAACAAAGGTGATCAGTGATTGGTTGTTAAACAATAGTGATCAGTGA